>BDJD01005842.1:24999-37732 GCA_002564525.1 Rosa multiflora
AAAGAATCTGAATTAAACAAAAAACCTAAAAGAAGAAGCCTTGCCAAAGATTATCGACAATTCGAAGTAGGCTTACCATGAGGAATTGAAATTGATGTGCGTGAACCCAGGAAGGAGCTAGAGCAGCCGAAGTAGGATTTCCATGAACTTCGTCTTATTTGTCGGTGTATATCCTCTAATTGTGGAGACGAGAGTTAGGTCAATGAAATTTGGGTTTCAGATTGAGGGTTCGACCAATAGAGATTTGGTTGATTTTGGGGAATCTGAGATTGGGGGTTTCCCTATTTGGGATTTCAGAATGAAAGAGAGAGGAAAACTATGATTTCTAGGTAAAGAAGAGAGTTGTGTTGGAGAGGAAAGATCCCACATTGGAAAAGTGACAAATAAAATATAACTTATAAGTGGGTGGATCTCACCCAATTGTACCGAGGCATTTTGTGATTAAAACCCAACACCTATCAGGTGGTTAAGTTGGGACAGTATTGGTATAATGGTGGGCCACGGGCCACGCTTGTCGCTGCTTACCATGGTATCAAAGCGGGTTACCCACGTGTGCGTGCCTAACGGCCACACGGGCTCTACGTCACCCAAGTTGTCCACGTGTATGGCTTGAAAATTTGCCACACGTGCGGGGGCGTGTTGAGAATATATACATCCCACATGGGAAAAATGGGACCTTGCCTATGGGTTTATAAGGGTTTGGGCCACTCCATCCATTACCAATTGGTTTTGGAAGTGAACCCCAGATTACTTTACCAAATTCGTCGTCATCATGGACCCGGATATGGGTTAATTCATTAATTGATTCACCAATCTCCTCTCCAATCATTGACCTAGTTTGGGTTAATTAAATTGGCCATCGGAAGTTTCCGATTGGATTATTGCCAAATGTCCGATGTGGGCCTTGGATTGTTATGTGATTGATCAAGTCTCTAATGTGGGACTTGTGACCCGATTTCCAATGTGGAATCGGGTTTGTCAATTAATTCCACGTGCATACCTAGAGCTAGGTTGCACGTGAGGGGGCGTGTTGAGAGGAAAGATCCCACATTGGAAAAGTGACAAATAACATATAACTTATAAGTGGGTGAATCTCACCCAATTGTACCGAGGCCTTTTGTGATTAAAACCCAACACCTATTGGGTGGTTAAGTTGGGACAGTATAGGTAATAATGGTGGGCCACGGGCCACGCTTGTCGCTGCTTAACAAGTTGGATGAAGAAGAGAGTGAGAGACGACTCAGAGTGAGACAGGGAGAGGAGTGATCTGGAGAGAGGAAGAGAGAGAGAGAGTAGAATGTGAGAGTTCAATGACCCCTTCTTTCTTTTCTTTTCTGTTTTTTTTTACAAGTGATGGAATGAAGGCACATCCTTCTAAATGTTCCCGCTTATGTGAAATCAAAGTTTCAGTTTTGGCGCTAGGTTAGGCATTACTCATTCATACAACACAAATAAGTCATTTAGTTGTGGGATCATCAATCACCACCAGATATATTTGATATTTCAATCAAAATTTGTAGATTTTGGGGGGAATGAGTGCTATTTTGGGAATATAAGAGCGCACATCCAAACCTTTCCCTCTTGATCATACAACATAGAGTAAAAAACTGTTGTATGATATTTTGCATGCAACTCTCATACAACAGATATAACTATTCTGTTGTACTATGTGGTACTAATTTTGAGCCAAATTTGAGTCAAGTTAGGAGGCAAATCTGCCGCTATTTGTTTCTTCATTCACACAACAAATTATTCTTGTAAGTGTTGTGTAAAGACCTTCTAGTTAAAAACTTCAGAATTTTAACAACCTTATACAACGCAAGTTTTTTAAACGTGTTGTATGATTCACTTTCCCTCATCACACAACAATTTTTTTTTTCGTTGTGCAAAAAGTGTTGTATGTTGAGGTTATTGGCCTAGTGGTATAACCTGCCATGGGTTTTGCTTATAACCTGTCATGGGTCAATATATGGCCACGTTTGAACATGTTAGTTTATCTCGATATCTGTCTTTACATCAGTATTAACTCATGAAGCTTCATGATATCATTGGACTCTTACACAGTCTCACACACACATTTTTTGTTCCTTATTCCAGGTACTCCACTTTCTGTTTGAAAGGAGTTCACACATATATTCTCCTTCATCAATGTTCAGTTATCCAATAGGTATCAAGTCTATGCTCATACTTGAGGTTGCCCTTGATTGGTATATTGTTTAATACAAATACATTTATTTGTTATTATTCTTCATATATTATTTCTCTGTAGCCTTCTATTACGAAGGGAGTGCTGTTCGTTTAGTAATGGGGAATATGTAAAAGCTGGTTTGGCTGAGTTAGAGCATTGGTGCTATGAAGCAACAGATGGTACCTTGAAAGTTGAAACTATCTCTACCTTGCCTTATTGTATTGTAAACTCTTACTGAATAAACGAAAATGCAGTATGCAGGTTCAGCTTGGGATGAACTCGGGCATATTAGGCAAGCCATTGGATTCCTGGTATCTTTTAAATTTTATGTTATACCATTTCTATCCAATTCCAGTAACAATGGTGAAAGCAATAAATAGTAAAGTTGTCCTGAAACACAAAAAGCCCAAAAAGACACTTGATGAGATAAGATATATATGACATGTCCCAGTTAAGTATTGTGTAAGCAAGGAAGAAGTAAATACAATGCATTTTTCTGCGGGTAATTGTCCGTGAATATTTTGGTTGCAACGTTGCATGTTGCTTCTCGAGAATAGACAACTGCATGACGCGTGGGTTTTTTTTTTTGGTTGATTGCAAAATTACATGTTGCTGCTTGAGATATTGAGGAATTCTTTGGTTATACTTGAATTCTTCAAACATTGCATGTTTCTTTTCTCTGTCGTTTATCAGCCATATAGAGAGAGAGCTGAAGTTTCAAGCTGAAGCAAATTCAGTATATTGTGTTATTGTGTCTCTCATGTTAATTACTTTAGAAACTCTGTCATTGAGTTTAGGACTTCCGTGCAAAGAACCTTTTTTTTTTCCTTGGGTCAATTCTGTAAAGAAGTAGTTATTTTATTTTCACGTCCTACTCTCCTTTATTCTCTGGTCAGAGTATTATTGACTTTCACACTATTTTTGGGATTCAAAGAAATTAGAGGCTGTTTTGCAGAAGAATCTAAAATTATATCTTTTTATGTTTGAGGGAAGTTTGATGGTAATGGGTTGGATTTGTCTTTTGTTTGTATGTAATCCCATAATCTTATTTTGGTTTGGTGGAGAATCTCTTATGTTTCACTTTTGGGGCCAAAGCAAATTGGATATTTGTTTTGTTTTGTGGTTTTACACTCTACCCTGTTCTAAGTTGTAAATGGCAAGGACTAGAGCCATCCTGCTAGCAGATTCTGACTTCATTTTCGCATTGGCTTTTATTTTCTTCTGTTTTCCTATGAACTGTCCCTACTCAAATCTTATGTTTGATTACAAGTTATTGATGAATTGTTTACACTGTTTGATAGGCAAATGCCCGTTTCAACTTTGGACCTCTGTGTCAATATCTATCTGTAAGCTACTTGGATCTCTTCCTTTCGGCCTTTGAAATACCTGTAACTGGGGAATAGGAGGACTGACTGAGTACATTGTCTGTTTTATTGCATCAAAGTCCATTGCTGATTGCATTTATTGTTCTCTGCATAAACTAATATGCAGAATGGCAAAGTTTGGACTATGAAATAGTTGGCTGTGGCATGTTTTCCCCTTACGACCAAAATGGATGAGATTAATGCATGTCCCACTCTCCCTTGATTTGCAGGTCAGGCTTTGGTCTCATTTTAATTTGATCTTTCTTAAACTTCTGATTTAGTTGTTTCGAGTCCTAAAGACTTGAGCTTTCACACAGGTGGCCGGGTCAAAATATGTATTTGAGGCTAGAACTATTCAAAGAATGGAGCTATTGGTTTTGAGCACATTGAGATGGAGAATGCAAGCAGTTGCTCCATTTATTTCCCTACCAGGAAGAACCCGGTCTCAACCCTAAAATGTTGCACTTGAACATTTATCTGCAATTTTGTGCTTATATAAGTGTAAATCTCTAGGTCTTCTGTTCAACGATTCATGTTTGGTTGAACAGAATTATGTTTTTACAACTGAGGGTCACCCCCTTCCGGCTTCTAGGAACCTACATCCAAACTAGGTATTGCTTCTACTAAAGTGCATACTCAGTTATTCTTCAAGTACTTTACTTTTACAATATGGCTTTGCATCTATAAGTTATATTGCAAAATGGTATCAGTTTTATAATATGTAAAATGTTGAAGGATATCGACATATTGCGTGCCTTATAATCAAACTAGGATTAGTTTTATGATTGTAATAGGAGAGAATGTTTTAGAATTTCTAGTCCTATTCGGATTAGTTTTCCTTATACCATTAGAATATGTACTTTGTAATCCCTATATATAGGGCTCCTATTTTCAACAATGAAACACACCATTCTCTCATCAATCTCTCTCGAATCCTTTATTCTTAAACACGTTATCAGCACAAGCCCTAACCTTAGCCCTAAAAACCAAAAACCTAAAAAACCCTAAACCCGAAACTTCTTTCACCAAAAATTGCCGCAAGCTCCTAGCCCTTGCTAGCCATACCGTGTGCTGCCCCTGCAGCCCTTGCACACTCATGTGCTGCCTACTGCCCCTGCAGCATCGCCGCACGCCTGCTGCCCCTGCAGCACAGCATCACGCTAGTTCCTGTTCAGATCATCCTACTTGTACGCCCCGAAACGTCTTGATCGGGACCTCAGATCAAAATCCTTCCTTCATCAAAGTTGTTCGTTTCTGTCTCTTCTATCTGACTTCCAAATTTCAGCCCTATTGGTGTCGTTTTGAGACCTGTACATCAATCGAAGCGGGAGCTGTTTAGAAGCAAATGTACTCCGAATTTCAACAAGTAGGTTTTTAAATTAAAGTTCCTGCTTTCTTGCAATTTAAATTTCTCTTCTTTTTCTTGGGGACTTGCAACCTCCCTTCTTCTACATCCCACCTTTCTTATAACGTGGGTTCCATTATTTGAAAGCGGAATTGTGGGGATTCACGCTATATACGAACTAAGAGCGTTCGTGATCGTAAGACTAAGAGCGTCCTGAAGCATCGATCTTTGACCATATTAAACATCATTGTTTCGGTCTAATCCAAATATTCTTAGAAATCGATTTCTTGGTAGCATAGCTCGGAAATCTTATTATTAGTGATCGTGGAATTTTTTACTCTGATACTAATCTATTTTTTCTTCTTATTTCAGGATGTCGAATGAACCTAAACTCGACTTTCCCATACTTGATTCAACAGGTTTTGAACACCATTGTTGGGTAACCGATGTTGAGAACCACCTCACTTCAAAAGGGATATTACCCATAATCCAGGAACCAACCCCTAGAGTTAATTTTGAGCGAACAACAGTTAGGCATGCTCAAGCTGCTCTCATCTTGATGCGACGACACACGGATAGATCACTCCGTCTGGAGTATATGTCGATCAAAGATGCAAGAGAATTATGGGTAGCGCTAGAAGAACGCTTTAACAATGTCCAAGATTCCCTCCTCCCTGACTTGAAGCTTCAATGGACCAATTTGCGCTTCGCCGACTTCAAGTCCGTCTCTAAATACAATTCAAAAGCTCTACGCCTCAAGGCTATGTTGAATTTCTGTGGACAACCTGTCACAGAGCAAGAGCTAATTGAGAAAACTCTCTCCACATTCCCCATCTTAGCAATTTTGGTATCTTAGCAATATCGAAACGAATACAATGCTGGACGAATCACGAGGTTTAATCAGCTAATCAATGTTATGTCTGTAGCTGAGAAACATGACAACATACTCGTAAAGAATTATAATTCAAGATCTGTTGGAACTAAGAGCGTTCATGAGGTGAATTATAATAATGCAACCAAAGGAGGGCGCAAGGAGCGGAACCCTAAAGTTAAGGGACAAAACGGACTTGTAGGTCCATATGAAAGCCCTAAAAAGGAAGGAAACCGCAACAATGGAGCGGGAACACGTGGCAAGCACGCCACAAGGGGGAGAGGAGGGCACGGTGCCGTCGGCCATGGTGGCAACACCACCGACCATAGACATGGCGCCATCACCCATGGGAACAATCGCCCTCGTGCACAAGGTGCACCTCAATTAAAGGGAGGCAACCATAATGACATGTGTCATCGATGTGGATCAAGTGAGCATTGGTTCAAGCAATGTAATGCAAGCAATCAATTAGCTGCATGTTACAAGGCATATAGGGACCTAAGAGAGCAAGAAACCTATCTTGCTAAAGAAGAAGATGGTGGAGATGTCAATCTCGCCATAGAGGACTTCAAAGCTGGAGATGAAGTACGTGCACAAGGATGCCGCGGGCTTTGATTAGAATAGTGCTTTTATTTTTCCAAGAATTATGTAATGGCAATTATGCCTTAATCAATAAATGACAATTTGTATTAACTCTTTCTCACTAGGGGCATCCAATGAAGTATGATGTCTAGGAAAGTAATTGAGATTAGTGGTACTTAAGAGAGCCTCGCTCCACCGACATTTCTCTGTACTTCCCTGGTCATATTTGATTGGAGTTAGCAAATGGATTGAGTGACTACGATTTGTCTAAGTTTGATTCTTATTTTGGATTAGACTTTGGTTAAGAAACTTTGATGTAATCATTGGCTATTATTAATAAAGTCTCGATTTATTTTATTCAATGTCTTGAACATATTTTAATTTCGAACTTTATTATTTTTCAGTATGTTTCTCGGAGAGCTAGAATGCCTCGTTAATAGTGGCACCACACATATTATTCTGTGCCATAGGCAACTTTTCCTATGGATGATGCCTTGTCGATCTTCAATGACTACGATGGCAGGACCATCACAATTGATTCATGGTCGAGGACCCGCTCAATTTATGTTGCCAAATGACACAACTATCAATGTCACCGAAGCTCTTTATGCTCTTAGGGCCGGAAGAACCCTCTTGAGTTTTACAGATATAAGAGCTAATGGTTTTCATTTGAAACACATTGTGAGAATGGACAAGAGTTCCTTTGCATCACCTCTAATGACTACGGACATAAACGAGTATTAGACAAACTTATGTATCGCTCTAGTGGGTTGTATGCAACCACTATTCGAGTCATTGAATCCAATCATGTAATGAGAGATGATTTATGGGATTCTGACACATATAGGCTTTGGCATGACCGTTTGGGACATCCAGGTCGTGATATGATGATCCGTATATTAAAGACTTCACACGGACATCCATTCTTCAGAACGAAAAGAAGTAAAAACTGAATTTTGGACCAAGATGGGATATCTGCGCCTCACGGCGCCGTCCCTATGTAAAGACATCCCCCTGCGGCCTAAGGGTGGCTTTGACGCCACCTATGCCTCCTTGCTAACAAATTCTACTTCTCAAGTCAATTATGACTCCATGGCTCAACCAAAATCTTCATTGCTTGCTTCTAAAGCCCATCATTCATTCTGCAAAGCCTGCTCTTTAGCAAAATTAGGATCGAGACCATCCTATGCAAATGACACTAAAGAAAACATACCATTCTTGCAAAGAATCTAAGGTGATATTTGTGGACCTATTCAACCACCTTGCAGACCATTTAGATATTTTATGGTGTTGGTTGATGCATCGACACTCTGGTCACATGTCATGCTTTTGTCCACAAGGAACGCTGCATTTGCTAAACTCCTAGCACAAATTATTAAGTTAAGGGCTCACCCTAATCATCCTATTAAGTCTATAAGACTAGACAATGCTGGAGAGTTTACATCAAAAACTTTTGATGATTATTGCATGTCCATTGGGATTGAAGTTGAACACCCTGTTCCTCATGTTCACACCCAAAATTAGAAGCCACCATTAAAAGACTTCAAATGGTTGCTAGAGCATTGGTTATGCGCACCAATCTCCCTGTTTCTGCTTGGGGCTATGCAATATTGCATGCAGCTGTGCTTAATCGTTTGAGACCCATTGCCACTCAACCCTTTTCTGCATCCCAGATGGTGATTGAATATGAGCCTGATATCTCACTCTTTCGCATATTTAGGTGTGCAGTTTATGTGCTAATTGCGTCACCACAGCGTACCAAAATGGGTCCTCAAAGACGATTAGGCATTTATGTTGGATATGATTCTCCAACCATTATCCGTTACTTGGAACCCTTGACAAGCGATCTCTTTACCATTAGATTTGCGGATTGTCACTTTGATGAGACAGTCTTCCCGACGTTAGGAGCAGATAAGAACACTAATGTTCAACAGGAACGATAGGAATTTTCGTGGTCTGTCCCCACTTTGTCTCATATTGATCCCCAAACCGCACAGTCCGAAATTGAAGTGCGGAGAATTCTCGATCTTCAGAACGAAACAGATTCAATGCCTGATGCGTTTTCTGATACTGATAAAGTGACGAGATCAGATATATTTGCTGTAAACGTGCCTGCAAGGATTGATGTCCCTAAAATTAGAGGACATGACACCATCTCAAGGGCACCCGAGCATGGCGCCAACATTCCCTCCTATGGTGACGTTGCGGCATGGATTCTCGCCCAAGAAAGAAAGCGAGTTTGGAACAAAAAGATCCATTAATCTTTGATATAGATAATCCGTCTCATGAAGATATTCCAAATTATGGTTATGTCCAAGAGACATCATTGGGGGATGCTCCAGTGTCAGAACCAATTCTAGAGAATAGAGAGATCTCCATGAATTACACTAGTGTACATGAGATGTTGAATAAAGATTCTATTATCCTTGATGATGCTTTTGCATATTCTATTGCTCGAGGAATTATAGAACATGATGATATTGAACCTTGCTCCATTGAAGAATGCTAACGAAGAGCGGATTGGCCTAAGTGGAAAGATGAGATCCAGGCTGAATTGGATTCACTAACAAAGAGACAGGTATTTGGGCCTGTAACGCTGACATTCCCAAATATAAAACCTGTTGGCCATAAATGGGTCTTTGTTAGAAAGCATAATGAGAAAAATGAGGTTGTTAGATACAAAGCCCGCTTTGTGGTGCAAGGTTTCTCACAACGTCCTGAAATCGACTACGAGGAGACATATTTTCCCGTAATGGAGGTTATAACGTTTCACTACCTTGTCAGTTTGGTAGTTTCTGAAAAACTTGACATGCAACTTATGGATGTGGTTACAGCATATCTCTATGGGGATCTAGATTCAGAGATATATATGAAACTTCCAGATGGACTTCAATTACCCAAATCAAGTGTCTCTAAATCACGAAGCGTGTTTTCTACAAGGTTGAAACGCTCACTATATGGATTGAAACAATCCGGACATGTGGTATAACACTATAACCATCTAAGTGACGACTTGATTGGGAAGGGATATGTCAACAATGAAATATGCCCATGCGTGTTCATTAAAGAACAAGTTCTGGATTTGCAATTGTAGCAGTTTATGTTGATGACGTGAACCTAATTGGAACTCTAGATGAGTTAAAGGAAACTGCTAGATACTTGAAATCCGAATTTGAGATGAAAGATCTTGGGAAAACAAGGTTTTGTCTCGGATTAGAACTTGAGCACCGTAGTGATGGGATTATGATCCATCAGTCAGCTTATACTCAGAAATTATTAAGGCGCTTTAATGAAGATAAAGCAAAGCCTGTGAGTACTCCCATGATTAGTCATAGTCTTGAGCTCGGAAAAGATCTGTTTCGTCCAAAGGATGAGGACGAAGAATTGTTGGAGCCCGAAGTGTCCAATCTAAGTGCAATAGGCGCATTATTGTACTTAGCTCAATGCACAAGACCGTACAACTCATTCGCAGTGAACTTGTTAGCTCGATATAGTTCTGCGCTAACACGCCGCCATTGGATTGGTGTAAAGACAATCTTTCGATACTTAAAGGGTACGATTAATATGGGCTTATTTTACCCCTACAGAGAGAAAAGGAATGATGAAAAATTGGGATCGGACCCCAAGAGGCAAAACGCAGCCGTCCATGGCATTGCCACCGGCACCGCGCCGTCCATGGTGACTGGCGCTGTCCTCCTCCCATCCATCAAAACGCCAATGATATTTTGATGGGTTTTGCTGATGCAGGGTACCTCTCAGACCCTCATAAAGGTCGCTCCCAAACGGGTTATGTCTTTACCATAGGAAGCACCGTGATATCTTGGAGGTTTACAAAACAGACCCTTGTCTCTACTTCCTCAAATCATGCAGAGATTATTGCTCTACATGAAGCCGTGCATGAATGCATATGGTTATGGTCTGTAATTAGACATAATCGAGGAACTTGTGGTTTGAAGTCTACCACGGATGAACCTATGTGCATTTACAAAGATAATGCAGCTTGTATTGAACAAATGAAGTTATGTTTCATCAAGGGCGACAACACCAAGCATATATCGCTTAAATTCTTCCATAATCAGCAACAACAAGCACTTCTAAAGATTGAAGTGAACCAAATCCGATCAGAGGATAATGTAGCGGACTTATTTACTAAGTCGTTATCTAAATCCACTTTCGAGAAACATGTGAAGAGCATCAGATTAAGAAAGTAATCCGAACTCCCATGATTGCAGCAATCAGGGGGAGATCAATATCAGAGGGAGGCACGATGTCTACATGTTCAAATCTCTAAGAGTGAAGCACATGTTGTACTCTTTTTCTCCTCCTTGAAGTTGTTTTTGTCCCACAGGGTTTTTCACTTGAGCAAGGTTTTTAACGAGGCAATGATGAAACGTCATCACCAAGTTTGAGAGGCACAAGGGGGAGTGTTGAAGGATATCGACATATTGTGTGCCTTATCAAACTAGGATTAGTTTCATGATTGTAATAGGAGAGAAGGTTCTAGAATTCCTAGTCCTATTCGGATTAGTTTTCCTTGCACCATTAGAACATGTACTTTGTAATCCCTATATATAGGGCTCCTATTCTCAATAATGAAACACACCATTCTCTCATCAATCTCTCTCGAATCCTTCATTCTTAAACATAAAACAATTAACAGATTTGGTTAACATTTCTTAAATTCTGGTTCCTACTCAATTGTATATAAAATTCAGGAAAAAAACCACAAACTCGCAATATCGTGTAGGTGGGCTATCTAATTTACTTTAAAATAGTGTCATGATTGATAGCTTTTCAACCTTTTAAAATTGACAGATTAATTAATATTTTCCCAACATATGACGATGTAAATTCATGCACTTACATTGTTTCTAGGAATTCAATTGTTAACTTTCAGTCAAAATAAAGTAAATTCATGCACTTACATTTTTTCTAGGAATTCAATTGTTAACTTTCAGTCAAAATAACATCGGGGTGGTTTGTTGCTGTTGACGGCTTAAGAATGTTTCTTCGCTAGTGTAGGATTTTGTGGTGGGTGGTTCCGCCTTGGTTGAGTTTAAGCTCTAGGTTGGGCCATCTTTGGGCCAGACTAAGTTGGGCTAGGGTTTTGTTTTTAAGAGCTGGTTTTAATCAGTTTATTTCTAATAAGGCCTCACCTTTACCCGTGGATTTAGTGGGTTTTGTTTAAGTATATTGGTATTGAGAGAGATTGATGAGAGAAGTGTATTTCATTATAGAGAATAGGAGCCCTATATATAGGGATTACAAAGTGCATAATCTAAGAGTACAAGGATTCCTTATCTAACTTGGAGTAGGAAACCTCTCCTATTACAGCTATAGAACTTATCCTAGTTTGACTAGGCACACTAAGTGTCAATATCCTTCAACACTCCCCCTTGTGCCGCTCAAACTTGGTGGTGACGCTTCATCCGTTGCCTCGTTAAAAACCTTGCTCAAGTGAAAAACCCTGTGGGATAAAAATGAACTCGAGGAGGAGAAAAGAGTGCAACACGTCCTTGATCCTTCGAGACTGAGTAACTCCCCCTGATGTCGAAATCTCCCCCTGATTGCTACAATCATGGGAGTTCGGATAACCTTCTTAATCCGATACTCTTTCACATGTTTCTCGAAGGTGGATTTAGGTAACGACTTAGTGAATAAGTCCGCTACATTATCCTCTGATAGGATTTGATTCACTTCAATCTTTAGAAGTGATTGTTGTTGCTGATTATAAAAGAACTTAGGCGATATATGCTTAGTGTTGTCGCCCTTGATGAAACCTAACTTCATTTGTTCAATACAAGCTGCATTATCCTCATAAATGCATGTAGCTTCATCTGTGGTAGACTTCAAACCACAACTTCCTTAAATATGTCGAATCACAAACCTTAGCCATATACATTCACGAACGGCTTCATGTAGAGCAATAATCTCTGCATGATTCGAGGAAGTAGCAACAAGGGTCTGTTTTGTAGACCTCCAAGAAATCGCGATGCTTCCCATGGTAAAGACATAACCCGTTTGGGAGCGACCTTTATGAGGGTCAGAGAGGTACCCTGCATCAGCAAAAACCCATCAAGACATCATTGTCGTTTTGATGGAGGGAAATAGGAGGACGCCGGCCACCATGAGCGGCGGCGGCGCCAGCGCCGGCAACATGGCCGGCGGCCATTCCATGGACAGGGGCGTTTTGCCTTTTGGGGTCCGATCCCAATCTTCCGTCATTCCTTTTCTCTCTGTAGGGATAAAATAGGCCCATATCAATCGTACCTCCTGGGTATCGAAAGATTGTCTTTACACCAATCCAATGGCGACGTGTTGGCGCAGAGCTATGTCTAGCTAACAAGTTCACTGCGAATGAGATGTCTGGTCTTGTGCATTGA
>BDJD01005842.1:42338-60038 GCA_002564525.1 Rosa multiflora
AATAGACACCATAAAGAGGATTCTCCCTTGATTGAGGCGCATTGGCGCAATATGCATAGTCCCTAGGACTGGTGGCGTTGGAAAGTGGTGCCCATGGCCAACGTTGGCTTGTTTGCGCAGCAGGGATGCTTCGGTGGCAGCAGGCTGGAACGCAGGGCTGCAGGAAGGGGGCAGCAGGGGCTGCTGTGCAAGGTTGCAAGCACACGGGCGCTCGGGCTGCAGCGAAGGCTCGGCTAGCTCGGGCTAGGGGCTGCTTTGTGAATGAGTTTTGGTTTTCTGTTTTTGTGGTTAGAGTCGTGCTGATAACGTGTTTAAGTATATTGGTATTGAGAGAGATTGATGAGAGAAGTGTATTTCATTATAGAGAATAGGAGCCCTATATATAGGGATTACAAAGTGCATAATCTAAGAGTACAAGGATTCCTTATCTAACTTGGAGTAGGAAACCTCTCCTATTACAGCTATAGAACTTATCCTAGTTTGACTAGGCACACTAAGTGTCAATATCCTTCAACAGGTTTCGGCTCAGCCATGCACTTGTGTTTTGTTATACCTTGATCTTTGTGAGGTTATATGTGTGTCAAGTTCAGCCTAGTAGCCAATATGGAAGTATATTAATTGCGGTCTTAGGTGGATGTACTAGTCAATTGGTTGGATTATGTAGTTTCATTTTGATCAAGGTTTTGTTAGTCTAGGCTAGTAGTCATTTTATCAAATGTGCAAAGAAGTTCTAAAATGAGTATTATTTGCTACGGATTTGATTCCGGTTAGGCCAAAAAGGCAAAAACATCGTTTATTGTGCTTCGGGAGCCTAGGCTCTGGTGTATGTAATATCCTGGTTGTGACTTTGTATAGTTGTGTGAATATTAATGAATACTCCCCTAAAAAAAAAAGATGGAATTTAAATTCTTCAAATTTCACGGAATGAACCGCAACTTATGTCCAACACCTAGCTATGAGTGTTACTTATGAATCCAAACAAAGTCACACAAAGTTAATATATTACAATAACCATATTACATAAATGGCTAGCAGAGCAATATGCTCCACTACACAATATTTATAGTACTAGGTAAAAAAAAAAAAAAAAAATTTTAAATAAAAACTGCAGCAACAACAATGACTAGATGTGGTGATAACAGCAAAAAGATGTCCGAGTGAGGCTCAGGCATTACAGAGTCTAACTACATTCGAACCAATTCAATGCCTTGCGTTTATGTAGACGTGTCTTCTATGATTGCCAAATCTGTGTTCCAGTTGAGGGAATATCTTGAACAGGATGTTAAACATAGCTCTATAATACCATTTCCTCCATCTTTTGCAAAACAAAAATGACCCGATGGAAATTCCAAACCCACATGTAAATCCAGTTTCAACACAGATAACATCCCAATCGATCTCATCTCCAGAATTCGGATTACTCGAGGGCGGCAATACTGCATCCATTGTCAAAGGAGGCCCCCATAATCCTTTGTTACCTTCGAAGGAGGTATTTGGAAATGTTGAAATTTGAGTGCAAGTTGGGATCTTCCCGACCAGTTCATTATTTGAGAGATCCAAGAAAGCAAGGAAAGTGAGATATGCAAACTGTGGGGGAATTTGGCCGCTCAGGTGGTTCTTTGAGAGATCTAAGGACTCCAGTTGTCGCATCTTGCCAAATGATGATGGGATTTTTCCTGTGAAAGCATTACCTGATAAGTTGAGGACATATAGTGATTTCAACTCCCCGATTTCCTCAGGTATTGATCCGTTGAATTTGTTTGAGGAGTAGTCAATAAAGGTGAATGTAGTTAGAATCTTAACCACATCCAACTCTAAACCTTTGATGATAGTGGTAATTGCATCTCTATAATAAACTCCATCATACGAATAACCATGACAATCTCTATTATACATACTAGTACATGCATTATTCATGACCGGCTGATAAAAAGATCCAAGGTTAGTTGGAGAATCATCTTCATTAGACACCATAGCCTGCCATGTTAGAGACAATCTTCCTGGCATATCACCACTAAAATTGTTGTGAGCTAAATCTATTATTTGAAGCACATGCCAGGTGCCATTGGTCTTGGGACATCCAATGCTTCCATAGAACTTGTTGGACCTCAAAACAAGGACACGCAAGGTAGATAAGCTCATTAAAAAGCATGGAAACGTATCAGTTATGTTATTGTTTCCAATGTTTAAAACCTCTAACCTTGAGCAGTTGACAAGAGATTTCGGAACCCGGCCTTGTATCTGATTGTTGCTGAGGTCTAGAGTTTGCAGCTCACAACCCTTGAGAAAATTATCAGGAATTGTGCCACTCAGATTGTTTCTTCTCAAATCAATGACCAAATGCGAAAGTGATTGAGTCAAGCATTGAGGAATGTTTCCATTCAAGGAATTATTGGACAAATCAAGAACCTTAACCTTTGCATAACATATTGATTTTGGAATGCCCCCGTGAAAGTTATTGCTTGAAACAGAAAGGTAAGACCCAGTAGAAATGAAGTCACCAATGTCAGTCGGTATACTAGAGCTGAAATTATTTCTTGAATAATCTAGATACCTGCTACTTAAGAACAAGGGGAAATGTCCCTGAATCTGGTTTGAATGAAGATCAACCGTTGACAGAACATAGGTAGAATTAAGTAGAGGAGCTTCTAAACTTTCCAAGGAGTTACAAGAAAGATTTATTCTTTGACGAGAATCTGAAATCCAAATCCAATTGGGTATATGTCCTTGAATCTGGTTGTCTGAGAGGTCCAAGTTGGTTAAATGGAATTGATTTCTCAAGAAGCTTGGAAATGTTGTCAACTTGTTAGAAGCTAATCCCAAGTGATCAAGCTGAAGGAAGGAATACGAGGAATGGATACCTTGAAGTTTGTTGGAATGAAGGTCCAAAGAAGATAAAGCATAAGTGGAATTAGGAAGTGGAGCTTCTAGAGTGACCAAGGAGTTGCCAGAAAGATCAAGGGAAATAAGAGATTTGAGACTCAAAATCCAATTAGGCATCTCGCCTTGAAGCTTGTTGGAATGAAGGTCCAAAGAAGATAAAGTAGAAGTGGAATTAGGAAGAGGAGCTTCTAGAGTCACCAAGGAGTTGCCAGAAAGATCAAGGGAAATAAGATATTTGAGACTCAAAATCCAATTAGGTATCTCGCCTTGAATCTGGTTGTTTGAAAGGTCCAGGCTGTATAATGTGGACTGATTTCTCAAGAAATCTGGGAATGCTCTAAATTTGTTTGAAGCCAATACCAATCGTTCAATCTGAAGGAAGGAGGAACTGGTGCCATTGTAATCAAACAACAAGCTATTGTGGGAAAGATCAACCAATGAAAGTTTTCTGGGCTGTTGAGGACCATTAAAAGGGAAGCTACTGAAGTTGTTTGAAGAAAGACTGAGAACCAGAAGCCCTTGAAGATTGCAGATAGATGTTGGTATTTGTCCTTCCAAATTGTTGTTTTCCAAATCAAGTGTGTCAATTAAGTGTGAAGAGGTATTGGAAAATTCAGGGACTTGACCTGAGAACCGATTGTGGGATAGTGTTAATGTTTCAAGTTTGGGAAGAGAAACAACAGATGAAGGAATAGTCCCATAGAGTTGATTGTTGCTCAAATGGAGAAATTTCAGATTAACAAGGGTTTCCCAGTGAATAGAACTAATGGGACTATTAAATTTGTTCCATGACATGTCTAGGTCAGCCAATTCTGTGAGGTTTTCAATCGACTTGGGAATTGATCCCGTGAAATTGCAATATGCAATAAATATGATCGACAACAAGTTAAGATTTCCAAGAGAGTTGGGTAGGTCACCTGAAAAACTTGTCTTACCTACAATTAAGGATCGAAGAGACCCATTGTTTGGAAATTCTGGAATGGAACCATGAAGAGCAAAATTACCAGAAAGGTCAATGGTTTGTAGGGAAGGTATCTGAAAGATCTCTTTGGGAAATGTTCCGAGCAAGCTAGAAAAATCAAGACTCAAGTGAGTCAAGTTTGAAAAACTGGCAAAGACTCTTGGAATCGGAGCATAGAAGCGGTTAAGTGACAAGTCAATCTCATGCAGAGATTGAAGCTTTGCAAGGGAGTCACATATAGGGCCTGAAAGACGACAACGGGACAAGCTCAACACCCTCAGATTTGGCAATGAAGATGATATGGCTTTGCACCAGTCACCCCCCTGTCCTGATATCTCTACTGAATCAAGATGCAACTCTGCAAGCTCTGTGAGGTTCTGAATTAGCATGCTTAAATTTTTTGCTTTGAAGTTCTCAGCAAAAAAGAGGTAGGGATAGGAATTATCAGAGAGATCAAGAGTTATCAGCCTTGTTAAGCGTGAAATCTCTATGGGAATATGACCAGAAAAAGAAGCATAACTTAAATTCAGATACCTCAACTCTGTAAGCTTTCCGATTGCAGATGGAATTGGATTGCCTATGAAGTCGTTATCGGCTAAATTGAGGCTCTGAAGATGTTGAAGTTGGAAAAGACTGCTGGAATTGTCAATGTTGCATGAGAAATACTCTCCGCTGAGGTCAAGTCCGACAACATGCCCATTAGTGCTGCAAGTTACACCGAGCCAAGAACAGCAGTCGGTACTCGAATTCCATGTGATAACCTTGGAGGAAAGGAAAGAAGAATAATATTCAAGACTTTGATTGAAATGGAGCAATGATTGTTTGTGGGCTTCAACACAGTTGCTGTGAACTGTAGGGATGAGGTTAGTAACAGTGGTAGTGATTAAGAAAAGGAAGAAATGGAGGAACAGAGTTGGCATGTTTTGAGCAAAGGTTTAGACGCAGGCACACATGTAATGTGGGAAAGTGATAACTGGGAACTGGTAATGGTTGTGGACTGGTGGTGGCTTTATAAGGTCATGGAATTGGAAAAATGCGTCCATAATATATGTGCCAGGCTTGACTTTGAAGTCCTCCCCTCTCTATCGATGGGCAACTTATTCCAAGAAAAATGAGATGCTGGGAAAGAGATATTTCTCATGATCAATTATTTTGATGGCTACAATTATAGCAATTTATTTTCTTTATATTTTTTTTGTGGTGTATCTGAGAATGAATGAGTCAATGCATTCAAAGTAATAATAGACAGCTCAGTATGAGAAATTGCCTCAATCTGGTGTATTTTTGGCGTATTCGGAAGACTTGGTTGTGACTGTCTCAGTCCGGCAGTCGTATATAGCAGGAAGTGGAGAAATCGCCTCCATGAGTTTGAAGTTTCTTCCTTGGAATTATTATTGCACAGCAAGTGGGCAATTCAGGACTTGAGAATAATGGGGAAGGCTGGAATTAATCTGAAAGTGATCGAAGTTTCAGCCCTACAGAATACAGAGCTAATTAAGCTAGTGGATGAAAACTCAAAGGTAATAAGAACGTTCCTCCTTTGTAGTTATTTATCATGTTGAGAATTTACTAGATAATAAGAACATTTTATAACTCGGGCAATTTACCCCTAGCCAAGAACAGCAATAGCAATTGGTACTTGAAATCCAAGTTATGAGCTTGCTGGAAGAACAAGAATCTAATATGAGACTTTACTAGAAATGGAACAATGATCGTTGCTGGGCTTCAATACACTCGCTGTGAACTGCAGGGATGAGGTCAGTAACACAAGCAATGATAAACCTGATACATGGCTTACTACCGCACCAATATTGTCTCCATTAGGTGTTGGGTTTTAAGTCAAAAAGCCTCGGTACAATTAGGAATAAGTCACCCACTTGTAAGTTATATTTTTGCTTAGATAATTTTCTATGTGAGATCTTCACTCTTCAAAAGGAAGAGATGGAGGTAAAAACTTGTCATTTCTCTTAACAAACAAGCACAAATGCCGTGAGGGCTTTAACAAGTGTTGATGGTTGTGGTGGCTTTCAAAAGGTACTTAGAATTGGGAAAAAAAAAAAAATGCCTCCATGAGATAATCTGTGGTTGGCTTGACTTTCAAGTCTTCTCCTATCTATCTGTAATTACCAGGAAAAATAGGACACAATGAAAGTAGATGCGTGCTTTGAGGTTCCATCAAGTGTTTCAGTACATTGAGTTCTGAGAGGTATTGTTGGAGAGGAAAGATCCCACATTGGAAAAGTGATAAATAAAATATAACTTATAAGTGGGTGGATCTCACCCAATTGTACCGAGGCCTTTTGTGATTAAAACCCAACACCTATCGGGTGGTTAAGTTGGGACAATATCGGTACAATGGTGGGCCACGGGCCACGGGTGTAGCTGTTTAACATGGTATCAGAGCGGGTCTCTCTCCAATTGCTTCGTCATCATGGACCTGGATATGGGTTCATTAATTAATTGATTCACCAATCTCCTCTCCAATCATGGACCTAGTTTGGGTTCATTAAATTGGCCATCGGAAGTTTCCGATTGGATTATTGCCAAGTGTCCAATGTGGGCCTTGGATTGTTATGTGATTGGTCAAGTCTCTAATGTAGGACTTGTGACCCAATTTCCAATGTGAAATCGGGTTTGTCAATTAATTCCACGTGCATACCTAGAGCTAGGTTGCACGTGAGGGGGCGTGTTGGAGAGGAAAGATCCCACATTGGAAAAGTGACAAATAAAATATAACTTATAAGTGGGTGGATCTCACCCAATTGAACCGAGGCCTTTTGTGATTAAAACCCAACACCTAACGGGTGGTTAAGTTGGGACAAATGGTGGGCCACGGGCCACGTTTGTCGCTGTTTAACAAGTATCGCATTCAAATTTCTGAGAATTGTATTTGGATTGACTTTGAAGTCTTCTCCTGTATATCTGCGATTTTGTAGGCAAGGCCAGGGCTTGACAAGGTGACACACAGACCTACTCTACTTGGTTTTGAGATTGACAAGGTGACCGATGACACTTGCGTGGAAGTGTTGCCACACTTGGAAAACTGGGTGGACAAGTCGCACTGAAAGTGCTCAGTGGTCCTGAAACTCCTGATAATAAATGTAGATGAATTTCTGGGTTTCGAGAAGGATTAGTTTCAAAGCTGGAAGATGTCTCTGTCAGAAGAAAAAAAATGCAAAGCTTGTAATTTAATGTGTTATACAGATGCAAATGCTGTTAAAAATGTCTGCTGCTTGAGTGAGAGAGCATGACCAACTTTTCCAAATAAAAATTCAAATCTATTGGTCTATTTCTGAAAATGACCATGAGCGGTCGTTTTGAATTTCTTATCTCTAATTTGATACGATGAATGTTAAATTTGCTCTCCATGCTACCAACTACAATCACCATCACCATTCTTACAACTTTACATCGCAACAAACATGAGAATAAATCTTCTGTATGTTACCAACCAAAGTTAACAACAGATCTGCGTGATTTCAGTTGATCATATCTGAGAATGGAAACTCTGAATCAAACGCTTTCAACTCTAAACAGCCTGTTTGGAAAGATTGTAGATTGGCTTTCCGATTATGATAACAGTTCCCCTTCTTAGATAGATAATCACTGTGTAGAATTATCACATTACTTCCAGAAATTATCACATTCCTTCTGAAAGGTATACTTCATCTAATTTCCAGACACATAAGTAGCATATGGAGTACATGTCACCAAAGTTTTATAGAATATCCACAAGCAGAACACAATTGTAATGAAGATTGATAAAATTTGTTGCCCAAGTGAAGCTAAGCTTGTATAAAGTAAAAGCACCAGAGCATTACAGTGATCATAACAGAGCAGAAAGGTACAGTGCAATATGTAACACCGACACTTATGTCCAGAGTAACCCACTTGTCATGCAACTCAGATGTTTTGGAGTGTCAAGACTCGATAAAGCCTTCACGAAAGAGTTCGCCTGAACCAATCAATAGATACAATACTACGATACAATTTATAGACTACCACCGCATAGTACAAGCACTACATGAAGGACAGAGCCACCCTCAATGTTGAAGTCTTCAGCAGTTTTGTCATCTCCAAGCTGCTTGCCAGCATAAATCAGCCTGCAGAGATTTAAAACTCATTAGATGCTGATCTCTTGAAAATTGGCCAGTACTATAAACACGTGAAGCTATTAATAAGACAATAATAACAATGCAGCAATCATGCATTGTTAGGCTATTAAAATCAAAATGCTATTAATAAGACTTTATTCTAGCAAGTCTTCTTAGGCTATTAAAATCAAAATGCAGGTGATATCCCAAACAGTTGTCAAGTTGATGAGCATATTAGCCTTCCTACACACGCTTACACGCGTGGGGAAGTGCATTGCTGATGTCTGCGATTAATTATCATGATTATTTATATTGTCCATCTTTTTTATGTGGTTAAAGACACAACAGTCAGAATTACTCAACTACTTATACAACAGTCGGAATTCGCAACTATTTCTCAAATAAAGCGCTGCTTCTTGCCTTGCTTCTCAGTACATTTTTCATTTTCCTCTTACTCCTACCTCCCCAAATCAAAGCTTTACTCGGTGGAACCTCTTTCCCCAATCTTCACTACTACAAAAAGTTAATCACACAACACCAATCAGATAACGGAATAGAAATTGACTGTTGTGTGTTTGAGTGAACTCTATTATACAACGGTATTAGTGATGTTCTGTTGTGTGAATGTCAGCAAAGTGATAATTTTTTTCTCATAACTACATTGCACAACACAATTAAGCATTGTCCGTTGTCTGAGTCTTAAAAAATTTAGAGCAGATTTTCCTCCACTTTGAAATATTAATTGCCTCTCGAAATATTGAAATTTGGGTTACCAGGTAGAACGGTATAACTATTTCCGTTGTATGATTGAAAACTGGGCACTAAAATTTTGAGGAAGCTCGCTTGAATGTCTTCTACCAAGTACTCCTAGTGCAAGCTGCATAAATTATACAACAAATTTAAGCAATTCTGTTGTCTGAACTAGAAATATAGGGGGCAAGATTTTGAACCAAAATGCAATAGGCGGCATGTTTCCCTCTATATTTTTGGGTTTTGTTTATGTGTAACACACTCTTACAACAGTGTGTTACGTTTCTGTTGTGGGATCAACTAAACAAGAAGTTTTTATTGTGTCCCCAAAGTCCCAGACCTAGCCACATCTGTCAAAAAGAGAAGGAAAAAAAAACTCTCGATCCTCCGCTCTCTCTCTCTCTCTCTCTCTCACACACACACACACCCACACTTTCTCTCTTGTGAAACCTCCCTCAGCCTTCTCTCTATTGTCATTTCCCCAAGATCCCCAGTTTTCAACTCCAACCTCTCTTCGTCGCAGACCCTGACTCGAGACCCTCTAAATCCCTAAATCATCCATCTTCACGGGGAGCCGACTACGATGGCCTCGATTCTCAAGCCGTCCAAGGGGGTGAGATTCTCAATCCCTAAACCCTAAATCCAAGTCTGTAACACCGAGAAACCCCTATTCTTTTATGTCAATCTCGCCAACTCGATCTCTCTCTCTCTGCTAGTCTGAGTATCACAAATCGGTATCCGAAATGGAGGAAACCAAAATATGTATGGATCTTCATCTGAATTTTGATCGGAAATTCAGAATCAGTGGAGAAGATGATACGAGCGGTGATGGTGATAAAATACTCAGGGCAAGCCTCGCCTTGCCAAGTTTGACGAATTTCAGGTCCTTCTCTTTTTGTTTTTAAGATTTTAAGATTTTTTCTGTAGAAAAATTGGCTGATATTTCCAGTTTTTGAGGTCAGCCTGTGGAGAAGTAACAGGAGCTAATACGCAGTTGAGGTTCTTTCACTCTCTGCTGGAACCTATGATGTGAAAACTAAGACTGGAGATCCATTCGGAACCATGAAGTAGTCAGCTGAGCTTGCTCACGGTGCTAACAATGGTCTTCATATTGCTGTCAGGCTCTTGGAGTCAATCAAGGAGCAGTTCCCTATTCTCTCTTATGCTGACTTCTACCAGGTAAAATAGATTAACAATTTTATGAATTTGTATATTTATGGTTTCATTTACGGGTTAAAATTTCGGCTTTCAATTATTATTATTATTATTATTTTTTTTTAATTTGGGTTTTTGTTTTGGAAATAATTGGCTGGAGTTGTTGCTGTCGAGGTCACTGGTGGACCTAATGTTCCATTCCATCCAGGAAGAGAGGTCAGTTAGCTTTGATTGTCTTTTATATAGATGTATGTATCAATCTTGTAGCTTTGATTGGTATTTATGGAGTTTGGCTGAGCTCTTGGTGAATGTGTCAATGTGTTGTCTTGATTAGGCTGTATTTCAATTGTTTACATGTGTGTTGATTGAGGTTTGATATTTGTTAGTGTGTTACGGTTATTGTAATTTCTTGCTCTTACTACATTCAGAGTTAGCGTTTAGGAAATTGAATAAAGGCCTTAGGCATGATCTTAATTTAAGGCCAATGCATTTGCACAATCCTGGATCGATGTTCTAGTGTTTGAGATTAAGAGTTCTTGCTTTCTTGTCCTTTGTTTCTTTCACTCAACCTATATAGATTGTTCTATAGCAGTAGACAAAACAAAACAATGCTTGATTATTTGCCCAAGTCATCATCTTTTCTGGAGTACATACTGTTTAGTTTTTTCATTAGTTATTTTAAATACACTTGGTGTGCATACTATTAAACAAAACAAAACAAGGCTTGATTATTTGCTAAAGTCTTGCATCTTTTCTAGAGTACATACTGTTCAATTTTTCCATTGGTAATGCTAAGCTATACATTATGTACATACTGTTCAGTTTTATTTTTGTTGCTGCAGTTTTGAGTAGTAGAACTGAGAAGTCCAGCAATTTTCTGGATGCGGAGTATATTTTTGGTCTGTTATTTTAACTAATTTTTTCCCTTAATTTCTTCCATTTGTTATGTTTCTGTGTGAATGAGTTTCTTTATGGTGCAGGATACTCAGCTTGTGTACAAGTATTTAAGGTAAGGTATCAGTGTATACACAAGGATAAGCGGCATGGTTAAAGAATTGGATTGGTGGGTTCTGCTAGGCCTCATTGATCAGTGGGCTGGTGTTAAGGTAAGGTATGCCTTGACTGATTTTTGTGATCGTTACTTATTAAACGTCTTTGTATGCTGATGATTTTATTTTATGTCGAAGAGTATTGCAGTGATCTAATGATTTTAGATGCCAATGATTAGTGAAAGAAGAAAGTTGTCCTCTGAATTATATTAGTGGTGGCTTATTTCTAAGTAGTTACTGAATATAAAGTGAGAAATTTACCCATTTACAATTATTTCTAAGTGGTTACTGAATATCAACAATGGACACATAGCTAACTCTCACTCTCCCATCTCTCTGTGGTGTTACTTTGCAGTGTTAACTTGTTCTTGTCAGACAAGTTCATATTTTGGGTTTCTCTTTTTTGATCAACTCTTACTGTCATATTCTGCTTCTGAAACATGGATAGACATCTAACCTATATCTAGCTCTTTGCTATTGTTTGAATTGAGTTTGATGGCAACCTAGCAAGTAAGGATTGTAACTTTTAACTGTCTCTTGTAACTGCACTGGAAGAACTGCTTCCACAATCTGTAGAGGTAATAATTTGCCTATGCCAGATCATGCATGCAGTTGCTCATTGAAGAAGGGTTTTTAATGACTTGTCAATGGTTTGTTTGTTTTTATTATGTCCTACTGATGCCTTCAATTTGAATTTTTTGAATTAGTAACTTAGTTATTGACATGGGCAGCTGAGTTTGCATATAAACATAATTAGAGTTTGGTATGTAATTCCTAGCAGAATATGCTTATTACACACCTCTTAGCATGCTACCTGTCGTTTCCCATGTGAATTTTAGTTGTGGTAAAGTTGCAGTTTGTTTACATGATTAAGAACGTGTATAAATGTCTTCAACTCACATTATCATGTAATTAAGGCTATTATGTTTTCTGTGTTGTAGGAAACACCTGCTATAGTCAAGTCCTACTATGACAATAGAATAATTAGATGCCTTAGTGGTGTTGAAGGAGGTAAACTCGTCCAGCTGCATCTTTTTCTTCCTTGCTGAAGTTACATCATTCTACATTTGCAGCTAACTATAATTTTTGGATATATGTCTGCTAAGGATGAGCACGATGCTATGTGGTTTTGGCTGGACAAAGGCAAGTCACATGAATGCCCTATCTATGTTATCGTTTGAGTATCTCTTTTATTTTTTACTTTATATTATGGGGGTTAGTTATTGCTGGCAATGCTTCTATCATAATGCTATCTGTGTGTGTGTGTGTGTGTGTTTGTGCTTAGGTACTTCTCATATTGGTTTCATATTTTTAACAGTGCGTAAGGGGTTCTGTTGTTCTCTTGGACAGTGATGGTGTAGCTGCATTAGTGCTAGCGAGTGGGAAGAAGACACTTGAATGCAATAGTGCCAGCATGTGTGTGTTTTTGGAACAATGATAGTGTATCAGTTTTTGCTATCTTGCATTTGTAATTAGCTAGGATGCAGCAACCATCAAGCTAGCTAGAATGCCTTCTTTTTTGGTTTTATGGTATGGATGGATACATGAATGTTACCTCTTTTCATACATTAGATGGTTGAATTAGAGTATTTCAATGCCTAAATCTTATATTGTGCATTATTTTTGTGCAAATATTTCAGGTAAAGAACCAAAAATAATCAAATAACAATCAATTATATTACGTTGTATGAATTCACATATATCGTTTATCACACAACAAATCAATTTTAATCACACAACGGTACTTATAAAATTTTGTCGTCTCATTAATACTCGCACAACAGAACAAATAGATATCAGTTGTCTAATGTTAAATCACACAACGGTTCTTATAAAATTTTGTTGTCTCATTAGTACTCACACAACAGTTCCCATATTTTTCTGTTGTATGATAAGTTAACCAACAATAGTATGGTATTACTTCGGTTGTCTGAGTGTCATTTTTCTGTTGTGTGAAAAGTTAACCAACAACGGTCCCTACTTACTTCTGTTGTCTGATCACCATCGAAACAACAATTGAATGCGCCGCATCCAAAATCTGGCATTGGCATGCGCAGAATCGGTGCAACGGTTTTAACTTATGCGTTGTGTCTATCGTATACACACAACGGTGAAACACCGTTGTTGGAGTTTGCTCATCACACAACACCGAGATAGACGACAGACATGGTCCAAATCACACAACAGATTTCCACCGTTGTGTGATGCATTTTTTGTAGTAGCGCTTTCAGACTTATTAGTATTGACAAAAGTACCTTCATCAGCAATTGAATGGCTGCTGCTAGCACATTCCAGTTTCGCACATAAAGAGCCACTGCTAGTACATTTTTGTATCTTTACATTGTGCTCCAGAGCTGGTACCTGCGAATAATCAATCAAGAAATTTAAACAGCTTGACCCAATTTGCAAAAGTGCAGCAAAATTTAATTGGGGCAAAATTCAAGAAACTCTAAGTCGTTTCTTTAAGCAATTGTATTTCCATGAGTTCAATCATAGTAACGGAAAGTAATTTCTTTGTATTTTCAGCAGTTGCCTATTTCCATGTAGTCTTTAACAAAATATATATAAAATTACATTTCTTGACAGTATTGGAGTAACAGATCAGATTAGATTTCTAGACAGCTTCGCTTCTGTCTTAGCAGGTATATATGATAAGACTCTTTGACTCTATTGATTCAGACCTATATGATTCAAAGTGTTTAATATTTTTCCTCTATATAGTGTTCTAGGAAAATGACATTATGCTCAAGTTTTTAACGGTTCTGTTATCCAAAGACTCATTCATTCATCAAAATTCTATAATGGATATGAAAACGCTTTCCTCTATATAGAGATAGTTAACTGTACCACTTATTTCAAATACAAATTCTCAAAACTTAGATCATGCAACAGCCATATAGTTTCACAACAGTGAACAAAATATACAATCAATGCAAAATCCAACAGAACATCTGCTATAAATCTGGAAACAGCAAATCATATCTTGTTCCCACCACTGCCTACAAAAAGAACTACTCATTCAGGTCAAAACATTGTAATTGCATATCCAGAGATCAATCAAAAGGGAAGTTCTGTGCGACTCAACAAAAAAAGGACACATGGTTTCAGACCTCTACATTTGAAAGCAAAAGCATGAAGAAACACGTGAGGACTCATGGTTTCAAAAATGGAGCATGGTTGAAGTCTAAGCCTTTCAAATCTAACAAACATGAAAAACAAAAAAATAATTAGTTAGCTAGCTTTCTGATTTTATATGTATGTTCACCTTACCCCAGTTATCACACTTCTTGAGTAATTACCAAGTCATGAATCCACATATATACAACAAATAGACAGCCTATAACCCCAACAAACAATAAGTGGTTAACGGTTCAAATTCCATGGATCACTTTAGTCGTAGTTAACTTGCACAGCACTTGGAAAAAACTATTAGCACGAACTAAAAGAAAATTACCACACATTGACTCTAGATGACTGTTCTGAATGGATTTCTGTACCATTTTGTAATTGAAATAGGATATTTTAATGAGATTGTAATATGATATGAATTCTAATACAAAATCATAGCATGTTTGTCTGTGGCAGAAGTAAGCTCAATTCCTCAAACCCTTCTAATACTCTTTTCTATCAGCACAAATCAACTTTTCACTCCTTTATAGAATTCAGCATACAATTCATAAGCAATTGTGAATTGTGGGTTTAGAGCAGAATCATCTACACAATTACCCAGATGTTCAGCCTGTACAAACTATAATGCAAATCTTGCATGAATGATACAGCAAATTAAAATTACGAAAGCAAAACTAGACAAATCAAATTCCCAAGATTACCGATTTCCATCAAAATCATGACAAATAAACAAACTTTGGTATGACCCAGAATCAATCCATGTAATCAACAGGCAGAAATGAACTATGGATGAAGATTGAGCAAAAGAAAAGATTAAAAAGAGTCTTACAAAGTATTGGCAAACTGAATATCAGCTTCAAGCGCCTTAAGCGAATCCTTGAAAGGCTTTCGCATTTTTTTGCTCCTCACTCTTTCACCTAATAATCTCTCCCATCAAGAACCCTAATCATCAATCTCCAATACCCAAGACCCATAATTATTCAACCCTACCGCTCTAAACACTTTCCTCTGCCTCGAATTAAAAGACAGAAGTAGTTTTCTCTGTGCGGCAAAAGCCAGAACCATCAGTCCCCTTTCTGTCACTCTGTAAATCGTGGGAAATATAAAGCGCAATATTGGAAGTTCAAAAATTTGACCAAATAATGAACTCTAAAGGCCTCCTCGCTTTGTATATAGAGATACACCAATTATATGGTAACCAAGATACGGAGGCGGAGCAGCTAATAGTTCCAAATAGGAATTGAAGCAAAGTCAACCATAAGTCGACCAACCTTCAGTGGTCAAGATAATGTTGGCCACTGAACATATCTAGTTCTACGGAAAACCATAAGAGCCTTTCTGAAGTAAAGAATGAGCCAATGCTGATACTTTTCTGAAGTAAAGAAAACCAAACTAACCAATGCATTACTCACTGCTACATTTTGCAACCAAATTTCTGGAACAGATCAATCATATTTCTTCTTCAATTCATAGAAACTCCATAGGCAGCAAGCATAAACAATGTTATATTTGCATGGATGATATAAGGCATGAAAAATAACTAAACTAAGAGTTCACTTTATTAACATGTAATGCATACTGATGCTAGACAAAAGTAAGTTATAACTTTCGACTGATTGAATCTGAGAAGGAGAAAAAAGTACCTTTGTTGCACCGGAGGAATTCCCTCTTTCACCTCAACACTTTCCTTGATTCGGTTAATGGTGTCAGTCGGTTCAATATCAATCTCAATTTCTTTCCCGGTAAGAGTCTTCACCTTAATCATAGTTCCTCCCCACAGCCTCAAAACCAGGTGAAGCATGACTTTGTTTGAATGTTATAATCTGCAAGAGTTCTACCATCTTCCAATTGCTAGCCGGCAAAAATCAATCTCTGTTGATCAGGAAGGATGCCTTCCTTATCTTGAAAACAAGGGTATATTGCATGGCTTCATATAAAGGAAAATGTAAATTAAGGATAATTTCAAGGAAACAGCAGATATCAGAGGCCAAAACCCATGCTTGATCAAAATTTCACATTATACATCTACTGCTTTCGTCATGATAAGTAGTTCTTTGATAACAATAAGCTTTTTTGCCATCATGTCATTAGTATATCAATCAGTTCACTTTTTTTCCATCATTGATCGAATTCCCTGATCATTGATCGAATTCTTGTACAGCAACAGAATTGCTGAACAATACGAGACACCATGTACACTAATAGGACGGCACAGAAAGAAAACTAATGACATAATGGTTTAACCACAATTAGGAATGAAAAATCACTCCTTTAAGCCATGGGAAAGGGAAAATCATTGATTGAAAATCTAGTCTATATCGTTGCCAAGAGGCCCAGTTTCTGGGAAAAAAAATAATAAGAGATTTTCAAAGAACATTAACTGAAAAAACAAATAGACAGGGCCCAATAGCTTAGAAACCCTAACCCTAGCTATCAAATCTTCACAACACCCAGAAATCATTCAGTCCCAAATAAAACACAACCAAACAAAAAAACCCATAGGCTGAGATAACTACAAACCCATAAGATAATAAAACCCGAAAACAAGATTATATACAGAAATTACGACCCTAACTGCAACAAGAAAACCTCACCCTAATTGTGTTATAGGAAAAATCGTATGGATAAATGATATATTTGGTTGATATGAAAGAAACAGAGAAATCAATGAAAAAGATGAAATTCGCTTAATTCTCAATTTGCTCCCCTAGCTTTCATCATGATGTCAATTTGCTGCTTTAGAATTTATTTCTGCTAGTTTGCTACCTTTTTTTTTTCTTTCTATTTTCCCCTGACCCCAACTCTTTGCTACCAATTTTCTCTCCCTCACCTCTTTATCAGCCCCAAAGAAAGACTACCAAAAATATATATATATATATATATATATTTTTGTTTTTTGACATCATATTACAAATATATTTATGTTTCACAAACAACATACAGATCTTGTGCGAAGAGTCTACTGCAAGAGAAACAAAAATTACTTTTAACA
The DNA here is from genome assembly GCA_002564525.1 of Rosa multiflora. Taxonomy (NCBI): domain Eukaryota; kingdom Viridiplantae; phylum Streptophyta; class Magnoliopsida; order Rosales; family Rosaceae; genus Rosa; species Rosa multiflora. The sequence continues at coordinate 59,352 of BDJD01005842.1, forward strand.
TACTCTAGCTATCCTAGTTTTGCCAGAAGCAACAGAAAACTTAGCAAACAAATAAGCAATACCCTCTTTAATGCATCATCTAGTTTCGGCACATCAACAAACTAAGAATTTGAAGTATAACATATGACACAATGACACCAAAAGAACAGCAAATACTTACATTGGGAGATAAAGTATGAAGATAATGATTAAAGAATTACACCAGGAATAAACAAAGACAACAAAAGCCCAACATAAGTCGATGCATCAAAGTTGCATGAAAAAAGATGAACTATTTCTAAGCTATCATTAATCAAAATATAATTTCCTAGATATTTCCTTTCCTGATACAGAGCTACTTAAGAAAATAGCCACAAGAAAAAACCAAATAGAGAAATTTCATCAGCAGAAAACGGCATCTTATAAACCTGCCTTTCTCATACTTACAAAGCAATGGTGACTTACCTTGAATCAATTGCTAGCATTCTTGCAAGCTGATTCCTTGAGTTTCCAAGATTAGAAAGTTGACCCGGTGTCACAGGAAAAAATCCACACAAACATTTTGAAGTGTGATAAGAATAAGCAGCAGAGACGCAAGAAAATGAGGTTAATCGATCAGGATGCGGTTAGGTCCATTTGTATATAACTTTGGACTCTGCAAATGCTCACTGTTTAAGCTTTTGGTTCTATTGTTACAGAAGCAAGAAA
>BDJD01005842.1:90318-103062 GCA_002564525.1 Rosa multiflora
CGAGAATATCTCTAATATAAACCCTATTTCAACTAGAGCAAATAACCTCGAGTTTGGGCCAGACACATATTCTGGATTTACTTGAACAAAAAGAAAATACTTTTTTTTTAAATAAAAGAAAACAAATACTCTTCTTAGTTCTTACCTCCCCAAATATAACATTTAATTAATTTTTTTTGCCAGAATTTCCTCATATTGCTTATATAGTTTTATGATTTACGTAAAACAATTCAGTAAAATAATAATTATCATTCAATACAAAAGTAAATTCAAACAAATCTTATTTGGATTTTTCTTAAACTAAATTCATTAAATATTAATTATGATATAGTTGTTATTCGATCTTCCAACCCAAAACCCTTGAAATCCTTTTTTTAGCAAATTCAAAGGGATTCCAGCAATATATTAAGATCGAGAACCAATCCTCTGATTAATTTTGGTTGAGGAGAGACCTACTTATAAGAAAGCAATATCATGTGATTTTGATTCATTCTTCTTCTCGTGGTTGAAGATACAGATAAAAAGTAGAGTAACTGATTGTTGTATCTCATGTTCAAGGGAATTTTGGTATAAATAAGGAGGTTTACTTAGTTTTTCAAGTATTTTAAAAGTAGATTAGAGGTGTCCTAAGTATGGGAGGTCCACATAGCAAATTTGGAGGTCCAACTAGTTACAAATAAATTTGAGTGAGCATTGACCCAAAAAAAAAAGGCTCCCAAAAGACCTTGGCCTTTAGGTATTCTACACAATGTCTACAAAAGAAAACGCATTCACTAGTAGATCCATCTGGACCCGCTAGCTGTGTTTCTTCTTCATCAAGGCTACAACTTAATTAATTATGGTTTACACACACACACAAGTATATATATATACACACACACACACATATTAGGTTATCTTGAAAGGTTAATCCATTAGAAAATCATTGTGTTGTCTTTTTAATTTATTTATTTTTATATAAGAAAAGACTATAAATTAGATTTGGAAACCCTATTGGTCCAAGTTGAACCATTTACATAGTTACGTCCTAGATTGGCAACAAAATCTGCGACAAAGTTTGCTTATCTAAATATGTGTTTAAAACTAACGGAAGCAAAAGAAGTGGCAATGGTATGATATCTCGGATGATCTTTATCAATCTCCAAGCATAGAATGACTCTGTTGACTGCATCAATGACCAATTGGAGTCTCCCTCAACTTCATTTCTTTTTGTAGCCTTATTCCCGGGGCCCCGGGCACATAAAAGTCCAACCCTTAAAGCCAAAGCTTCTGCTAGAAGTACTGTGCTGATTCCAGCAATTTTGGTGGCCGCCACAAGGGAATTGCCATGACAATCTCGGATAACAAAACCACCTGCAGCGGAGCACCTGTTTACATAACCATGAAAGTTTATTTTAACAGAACAAGCAAGAGGAGAGTTTCACTTTATAGTGGAAGGCTGGTTTTGAATAGTGTCTCTTCCTACTTATTCACTTGATGAGCCAACGTTGGCCAGTACAACAGCCAAAGCTACTACCACTAAGCATGGATTTATCTGAGCATTTATGAAGACTGTATCATTTCTTGCTTTCCAGATCTGCCAGCATAAAGTAATCAGCTTTGCATAGAGTTTACTATCATGGAAAATCATTATGTTGTCTTTCATGACTATGGCCGGTCGGTTCGAGTTCTCCTCTTTCTTTCATCAAGTGAAGAGAAATAGGTCGTCCTTGGCCTCTAATAAAATTAAGAGATGGCCGTCATCGTCGTTGTCCTCCGTCTTCAGGCAAAGGGTTTTTTCTATTTCAAAGTGCTTTTTCCTCTTATTTGTTTTTATCAAAGCTGACAGACGAGTTAGGAGTTTAAGCATGTAAAAGGTCTGCTACCTTATGGACCGCCTGGAATTGGAAAAATTCTTATGGCTTGTCAAATTGGAAAATTTTGGACGAAATAATTTTGAACTAGGTGGAAGTGGAGCCAAAGTTTGCCAATGCCTATGACGTTTTGGGGAGGCGGGTTGAAGAAAACATCAAATACTTATTTAGTGATGCTGATCGTCGACTCCGGGGTTGTGCGAAAAGAAAAAAGAAGGTTTGCATGTCGTAATCATTGATGAAATTTTGCCTTCTTTAAAGAAAGAGGATTAACTGAACAAAGCTATGGTGAAATAGAATCAACTGAAAAAAATAGCGGTGAATGAGGATCATCAACTGAACAAATTGGTGGTGGTGATCGATAGACATTTTCGTATGATTTGGACTACGAGCTGCCAATTACTTAAAATGATGGATAGTGCGGATGGTGCTCTCAATGATTTTTTGGTTATTGGGATGACTAATGGAAAGGATTTGATAGATCAAGAGTTCTAAGGCTAGGACGTTTTGAAGTGCAAATTGAGATAAGCCTTCCCGATGAAGAGGACCGTCTACAGATTCTTCAAGTTCATACAAACAAGTTAAGGAGCAATTCCTTCCTTGCTCCAGATGTGATCCTTTCAGAGCTCGCTATGCGTAAGCAAAACTATAGTGATGCACAACTTGAAGCTGTTGTTAAAAGTGCAGTGTCATCTGTTTTGAATAAGCTTATATGTTTGAATGATCTAGACATTGAATGCAATCCGAAAACTATACTTGTTTTTTGGCCTCCGTTCATGATCTCCAAAGGCTGAGACCAGTGGCGTAGTCAAAACTTGTAAGAAGAGGGGTTAAAAATCTAGTTTCAACTTTCAAGTTTAGATTTACATTTGAGTGAAAAATTCATACTCAATAAAGAAAGAAAGAAAGAAAAAGGAGAAAAATCTTAATTTTCGTGCAACTTAAATCTATAGCACATGGAGGTTTTACTCAAAAATTAGGAAAAAAAATTATGAAAAGCAAAAGAAATATGAAGAGTTAGAAGGGTCAACAAGGACTTTACAAACATGTTAAGCAAAAATATAATATATCTATGACAAAAAAGCTAAGGTCAAGGGGTTAATTGACCCTCCTTGACCCTAACTAGCTACGTCCTTGGCTGAGACTAAATAGGATGGTGGAAGGCTGATCAACATAAGCCATGACTATTTTCCATCCCAAGGCAATCCACCCCGGAAAGAAGAAAACAAATTTAACTCACTCTTCGGATATTGTTTGAATAGATATATATAGTACTCTAAGACTTGGAGATGGAATTTAGTCATCTTAATTAATCTTTTGTTTCTTAATTAATCTTTTGTTTCTTTTGTCTTGATGTTTAATGATACTCTTTTTTCACTAGAATAAAAGTAGTGAGATGATTATTGTTGTTTATGAATGTTATTAGAGAGCAATACTAGCCATTTTTTTAGCAATTAATACTAGCCATTTTTTTAGCAATTAATACTAGCCATTTTTTTAGTTACATTTTAGCCAAAGTAGCTAAAAAGTCATTTTGGCTAGCCACTTTTAAAATATGCCTACATTAGTTCTCTTTATTTTAGCTAGTTTTGAATTTCAATTATTTAATAATTAAAGAAAAATAATTTAAATGTATTTATAAATTACATTAAACAACTTAAAATGAATGTTTAAATAAACAAAATAATAGAGAGCCTCATTTTACTCTCTATATTTAGAGCATCTTTAGCAGACTCTTTATCTTGGCTCCTTAGATGTTTTGGAGATCATATTTAGCTTTATACTAATTTTAATAGCTGCACTAGACTCTTAAGTTACTCTCTATTTTAACTTTAAGCTAAAATGTTTCTGCCTCTCGAAAGAGAGTTCTCCCTTCCGCCTCCTTTCTCTGCTGGTGGAGGCCGTGTACTTACGATCTGGAAGGATGGCTTTGCCTCCTTCTACATGTGGTCCATACTGTGGTGGTGAAGATGGGCCTCTCCGTCAAAATCAACCTAATTTTCTCTCTCAAGCTTCTGATGGGGGAGGTAAAGGTGATCTGGTGTTTGACCGGCTGTACAGAGGTATGATCGTAGGTGACACGAATGGCGACTCTTGGTGTCTGAGGCCGTTGAAGATACTGGGTTTTCAGTTTGATGGTGGCACTCTCTGGCATGGCTGGGATCGGTCGATTCTTATGGAGGACAAGGGACCAGTGGTGTTCTTGATTTTTCTTTGCCGACAGAGGTGGATGTCAGGCTGGAATTGGGTTTTAAGTATGGTGGTGGGACTCGTTATCCTCTGCTGGAATTGGTCCATTCCTGTCCGGGCTGCTTGCTGGTATAGGTGGCAGCCTCCAGGAGGAAGCTATCAATGGTGGTGGTAGTGCAGGCGACGTACTCCGACAAGTGGTGTATGGTTGCAGCAACTTGACTGCATTCTCATCTAGGGTTTACCCTAGGTGTTTTGGTTGGGCCTGTGTTGGGCTGCTAGGGTTTTGGTTTAGGCCTGGGTAGTTGCTTTGTCTTTAAATTTTAATTTACTTTTGGGCCTTCCTTCTTTTGTGAATGATGGACCTATTTTTTTCTTGCATTGAGCGGGACAGATCGCAAAGAAAAGAGAGACCTCATCGTCCCCATTGGGGTTTTTTAATCTTCTTCGGGGCTCTGCTTTTCTTTGTTTTGGGCTTAATCCTAAAAGGTGGGTATGCTAGGAGATTACTAGTTTGTTTGCTCTTTTAGTTAGGGGTGGCTTTGTAGTAGTTTCTACGGAACGGTTCTTTCTGTCGACCTCATAGGGGTGGATCGTTTTGTACTGCTTGCTGAATTACATAATAGGATGACCTCTTTTACTCAAAAAAAAAAAAAAAAACTTTATGCTATCTCGCTTATAAATATAGTGAGCGAGAAGAGGCTTTCTATTGTTTTTGTTAATTTAAAAACATTCATTTTGAGTTGTTATATGTAATTTATAGGATTAAATTTAGTTTCTCCCTTGAGGTTTGGGTCAAACATCATGTTAGTCCATACGGTTTCAATTTAATCAAAACCACTCTTATACGCTCAAATTTCATCAACTGTGTCCAATTTTAATTGCTCCATCCAAATTGGACGTTAACTACTGTCGTGGACATTGAAAGCTAGTCACTCTCCCAAACTTAGGGGCTAAATTACGCTTGTAACCAAAGTCCCACACTCTAACAAAACCCTACAACTAAAAATTTATTTTCCTCTTCTTCTTCCTCTGATCCTTTTCTCCCCAACAACCATGTCGATCTCCTGTGCCCAAAACCACTGGTCCCCTCACATCCTAGTCTTTCTCTGCCCTGGACAAAGCCACATGCTACCACTCCTCGACCTAACCAACCCACTAGCCATCTACGCCCCCTCCATTCCACTCCCCTCCTAACCCCGACCATCATCCCTAGGTCCGATTTGGATCATACGGCAGCTATTTCAGGATAAACTCGGCAAATCGAGATTATGTCCTCAAATCGTAGTTGGATATTTGATCGTCTTGTGCGATCCAAACTATTTCGTCCATACTAGCTGTGATCCCTGATGGGAGGTCGTTGTAGGCGAGCTATACTGTTGTGACAATCAAGGAACCGATTCCTGATATTGGAGGTGGCAACATCGCAGACTTAATCTACGATTCGATGCCATAATAGAAAGCTTCATCGGCTAGTTCTTGCTTGGTGAATCGCGAACCGTGGAAAGGAGACTATCAGAGCGTAGGCTAGAGTATGACTGAGAAGATCTTCAGGTTAGTAGTATATTGCAATTGTGATTCACACTATCAGTTTTGTCAAAACATCACAACTAACTGGCTCAAAAACACGAAACACACCTGAAATCACTCTAGTCCAATCATCCTTAAACCAAAATCTGGAAGATCTCAGCACTTTCCTAGATGATTGGAGAAGTTTCTCGGTGATCTCTTGGCCTAAGTCCTCGAGCTCTGGAGTAGCAAACAATAATAGCTCCTTACTGGCTTGCTCTTACTTAAGCACCTTCAACTAGGCGAAGAGGAGCAATGGCGCAAGGTTTGAAATATCTGCGATACTTCCTATCTACCCCCCGATTTCTCCTTTTTTAGAGGGACCAATATATCATTGGGGGAAAATATCTTATCTTCCATCGTTTTTGCGAAATTTCTCTGATATCGTTAAATATTCTCGATATATAAGATATTCGGGATATATTGCGACAAAATAAAGAAATATATGTAAAATCTAAAGGAAAAAAACAAAAAATAGAATAAAAAACTCAGTTATTCACACAGAAACATATATTATGGATATGGAGGTTATATGGAGGTGTAAAATTAATGGTTTCTAGGTAGGATATGGCCTAATAAAGAGGCAAATTAACCTGTTTAGAAAAAATACCTCGAAGTGAAACTTCTAAAGGCAGATTATGGGAGAAGCAAAATTCCCTAAAGGCGAATCTGGGCGAGGAGAAATCCTCTCAAGGCGAATCTGGGTGAGAAGTAATTCCTTCAATGCAAATCTATGTGAGGATAGAGATCTCCTCAAGACGGATATGGATGAGGAGAAATCTCCTCAAAACGAATATGAGTGAGGAATATTCCCTTTGAGGGAAATTAGAGTGAGGAGTACTGGAATCCAGGTGAGGAGGAAAGCTGGTCATGGTGCTCAAGAGAAGATTGTTTATGGGAGGAGGATTAGAGGTGCAACTGATGATTAAAGTATCCCATTTGATGTTTCTTCAGTTGTCTTAAGTTTTGACTCTAGCAGTTTAGGCACAGAGCGCAGTAGGACCTCAAATGAATCTCATAAAGGCAACAGTCAATTTGGCTATGACACTTATGGATTTAATCAATATGAAGATGTACATGATCAGTCATCCAATTTGATTTATCCTTTTTATCCCCTTATAAGAGAAACAATCGGCAACTCCAAAGAGATCTCTAACTATCATGTTCATCACTATAATTCGTACTATATAGGTCATATATATTGGTTTGATTATTGTATTTTCGTAGACCAAAGAGCAACTTTTCAACTACGTAGAGTCTCTTTTTGGATGTAGATGAAGTTGATATTCATATCTATTTATATGTAAATCTAATAAATTGACATCTTCAAAAAAAAAAAAAAATTTAACAGAATATCTCTAATATTTCTGATATTTCCATTTTTCAAAGTTCCAATAAATATGTAAAAACCAATATTTTAATGGGTTAATTACATATAAGTGCATCTTATAATGTTTTTTTAGCCATAAGGCCGGCCGCCAACTAGTTTTTTCCTTCATAAGGCCACTAGATTAAAAAAGATGTTATATTTTGGATATTAAAAACCAATATATTTACATAAATGCCACTATAGTACAAAATCAACATTCATTCTCTCTCTCCTCTCCGCCGAGGTCTCCGGTCAACTCCGGCCGAACTCCGGTGGGTCTCCGGCGACCACAAAAGCTACTGTCTCTAACACCAAAAGCTACTGTCGCTAGCAACAAAAGCTACTATGGTGAGCTTTCCGGCGTTCTCCGGCGAGGTCACAAAAACTACTATCACCAGCAACAAAAGCTACTGTTACCAACAAAAGCTACTGTCACTAGCAACAAAAGCTACTCTGGTGAGATTTCCGGCAAGGTCTCCGGTGACCACAAAAGTTACTGTTACTAATACCAAAAGCTACTGTCACTAGCAACAAAAGCTACTCTGGTGAGATTTCCGACGACCTCTGACAAGGTCTCCGGCGACTAAAAAAATATACCATCACTAACACCAAAAGCTATTGTCAATAACACCAAAAGCTACTATCACTAGCAACAAAAGCTACTCCGGTGAGATTTTCGAAGACCCCTGGCGAGGTCACAAAAGCTATTGTCACCACCAACAATAGCTACTGTCACCAACAACAAAAGTTACTCTCATCGATGCTAAAAGCTACTCCGGTGAGATTTTCGAAGACCCCTGGCGAGGTCACAAAAGTTATTGTCACCACCAACAATAGCTACTGTCACCAACAACAAAAGTTACTCTCATCGATGCTAAAAGCTACTCTGACCAACGCCAAAAACTATTCTAACACCAAGACCAACGCCAAAAACTAATCTGACTAACACCTAAAGCTACTATCACCCCCACCTAAAGCTACTATCAAGTAGACCAAAAGCTATTCTGACTAACACCAAAAACTACTCTCACAAATACCAAAAGCTACTACTAAGCAGGAAAAAAGATACTCTCAGAGACTGAGAAAGCTATTCTTAGATACTAATAAAGCCATGGAAATTTAAATGATACAACCAAACTAAAAATTGCTACTACAATCGGCAAAAACAAACAGATTCAATGATACAAAAAGTATGTAGGTTCAACAATGATATAACTATGTAAAAAACTACTTCCATATTTGTAAAAATCTACTACCATAGCTGCGAAAATTTATTACAATAGTTGTAGAAAGCTACTGTCAATGTGTTAAAAAGTCATTATAAAAGAAGCTACTAACATCAACTTAAAAAGATACTAACAGAGACATCAAAAGCTACTATCACCTTGTTAAAAAGCCACTATAACAATTATAAAGAGCTACTGATGTGAAATCTATCAAAATGAAAAGTGAAGCTACTAACATCAGCTTGAAAAGCTACTAGCATATATAGGCAATCAAAAGCTACTATCATTTTGTTAAATAGCCATTTATAACAGTTATAAATAGCATAAGCATTCCTTGAGCATCAACAATTTGATTAAACACGAAACAATTCATATCGACATATCCATTCAACAGCAACACAAATCTCAAAACTGAATTTCTAGTATATTTCAATAAAATGTGAATTCCACAACTTGGTATAAGCAAATTCATAAAGAACCAATCAAGAAGTCGGGACGTTGACGAACTTTGTTATAAAGCTAAGAATGTAGATGTAATTTGCACCATGAAGCAAGGCCACAGGGAGGTATCAAAATCCCAATGAATTATTATTACACATATTACTGACAATAAATAAAACCAAACTTGCAAAGAAAGCACCAGCCTAATGGTTGATAGGATGCCAGAGACAACAAGCCTTCTAGAATTTAGCAAGTACAGTGAAAAGGTCACCATGGATGTAGTCATTATCTATCAAGCTGAGCGAGAAGTAGCTCTTATACACCTGCAAAGATAAATTGTGTCAACATTACTACAGTAAATGCTACTGATTTTCAGTAAAGAGAAATTAATCAATTTGACCCAAAAAAAAGAGAGAAATGAATCGAGAAAGCAAACCTCTTCAAGTAAATTCCAAGATGAGTCGCCCTCAGGATAAAAGCTTCCCCATCCTCTTGACTAGATTTCAAATGCCTCGTCCTTCCAAACCGCCTGACTTTTCCGGTGGCTTGCTCGGACCGCCGACCTGAGCCGCCACCGGATCCTTCTGGACCACGGCAGACATCTCCTTTCTCAAAAACCTAGGAATGTGCTGCAAATTTTGAACCACCACTTCATGTCAACAAAATTTATAGTCTAACTACAATTGCTGCGAATTTTGAATATGAACTATTATCTACGAATGCATAGACAAATCTGCAAAAGAGAATTTACATGCCTGACTTTAGATCCTCCGATCTGCACGACTCAACAAGAATTGGACAATCGAACTGAGAAGAAAGAAAAAAGAAGCGTCGGTGAAAGTGATCAGAGATTGTGTAATGGAATTTTGAGGAAGAGATTATGAAAGAGTGCGAGTTACCTTTGCAACATGGCTTCGCCGGAGAGAAACTGAGATTCAGTGAAGATGCGCCAAAAGACGGTGAGTTACCTTCATAGGAGAAGCGGATCCCGGCGATCTTGGACATAACCGTTGACGACCTCGAGATCCGGAGCTTGGCAGGTTGGTGATGTCGTCGGAGATACAGTCGCAAGTTAGAGAGAGAGAGAGAGAGAGAGAGAGAATTGATAAGAATATATCGAAGAGAGAGAGAGTTTGAATCAGATCAGAATATAGGGACATTTTTTGGGTGAAAGGGTAAAATTATCAAAAATTAAATAATTTCAAGATGTAAGTGGCCTTATGTGAACAAGAAAAATCAGGTGGCTTTATGCCTAACTAGCCTTCCTCGCGCGTGCGGAAGGGCTGCGCTCGCGCGTGCGTATTGTCCTTCATCTCTTGCTATGATCGTGCGTGCGTATTGTCCTTCATCTCTTGCTATGCGCGTGCGGTTAGTTATTTTTTTTCTTTTTGTTGTATCTTTTTTTTTTTTTTGCCTTCTTGCACGTGCAAAAGGGCCACGTGCATTTATGCAATATCCTTTGTATTGTTTTTCTTTAAATTGACATTGTATAATAACCTTTGTTGTGTTGTCTAAACTGACATTGTGTAACAACCGTTGTTGTGTTGTTTAAATTGACATTGTATAATAACCTTTGCGCGTGCGAGTTTTATTTTTTGACAATACATTTCGCTTTTGCACTTTGTCATTCCTCCCTTACTATGCGTGCTAGATTTCGCTCAAGAGTGCAATATAATTGCTGTGTTGCACATTACCAGACTCCCTTAGATGCAAACATTTACTATAATGGTATTTGGTTTTAGCAATTCATTAGAAAAAAACATTTGTATGAAATATACACCAATATATACAAATTTTAACAATAGAAACATACTTTTTAAAAAGAAACTCATATATACATATTTGTTTAATAAAATCCACATGCTCCAATCAATTCCATCTTAGCCATCCATTTGTCAACAGTCGTTGCTCAAACTACAAATTAAGAGTACAAAAAAAGACAATACATTATTAAGGAAAAAAAAAAGGAGGAAGAGTTCAAGATGAAGGATAACTCCCCACGTTGTGTTTAGATCACAGTCGCCACACCAAAAAACATACAATAAAGAAAAAGAATCACAGAACATGACTCTTTTAACAATCAAAAAGCACAACCCATGAGGAAGAAAAAGTGGGAAAATTCTGGAAATGTGACTTTCAAAATCAATGCATACAATAAGAATAAGTAATTAGAGACGCAAGTCTTCAGGGCATCCATTAATTTCCAATTTTAATACAGCCCTTCCACTCAACAGTGAATGAATAAATAACCTTCAAATGGTACATTGCAACACCATATATCCACATCAATTACAACACCATACACTAATCCAAAAAAGAAAAGACAGAGTTTCCTACCTCCAAAATGGTTTGAGAGAGTTTGGTAGACGGGTGTGTTTCTATGTCTTACTATATTATATTCCTACTGCTTGGCATGCCCATCTCCCCACATATAAAATATTCTGTACAAAGCAAATTTCACTAAATTAGGTTGAAAAATAGGAAGGGAAAGAACATGTCTGTTGAATATAAAGGCAACCGTTGTGTCTCAAAATTTAAACTTCCCTTCAATTATGTAGACAAACTCCCAGCATTCTCTTTTGTATCACGCAGTTAATCCAGCAGTTGTAGCAACAGTAAAAAAGAAAGAAAGTGTTTTCATGTTCAACCAATTCAGCAAGCAGCCAAGTAGATCAACAAAAATAAACTCCAAGACCTAGGCAAAGGAGAGGCTCCTCACAAAGGAAGCTGCTCAAAGAATGACTTAATTTTGGTCACTTGTGATTTACTAACACTATGCTTCTGAGCATCTACTGAACAGAAATAAATTCCAAATTGAGAATATAAAAAAAGTTAGAACATTTAACTGAGGAATTGCATACCTCAATAGCCCTAGTGCACACTGTTGTCTTAATACTTCTGCAAGAAATATACTAACAAAATAAAGCAAACATAAGAACCATTAGTATAAGCAAGTTCATCTTACAGAAACCAATAAGAAGTCAAATAAAACAAAATATCACCTGCCACTGTGGTCGCTCCAGCAGTACTTACTATCTTGCTTTACTTCTCATAGTCAGGAACAAAAGCCAAAGAACTTACACGTACTACAGTCTCACTGGCTCTGCACCTAAATTGAACAAAGAAAAAAGAGGATTAGCTAGGGATAGAACTAAAAGAAAGTAGGAGAAATATTGAGAAATATTAGGGCCCAAAAGAGTTCAAAGCCTTCTTAACAGACATATCTAATGCAATTATGTTGATGATATATAAAAGTAAAGGAACAGAGAGGGGGAATGAGAGGAATATCTATATCTCATTCCCATATAAATATGTACGACAGCTAGTAATGGTACTGGTATATTCAAATCTCATAAAAAAATTAAAAAAATAATAATAAAAAAACTAAAATGAATTTCAATGAACACATATGAGAATGAGATAGAGAACCATGCAGTGATTTGAAATCTCACTATTATGATGTTACCGCAAAGAAGACGTCTGCCCAGATTGACTGAGTAATAAACTGCAATTGAAATCAAAACCTCACTTAAACACCTCCAAAGAGTCAGTTAGATCCACCAAAAACTAACATGAGCGATACAGATACCTTATGAGGATTCAATTGAGTGGATTACCAAGCATAGTACAGGAACAGAAGTAAATTTAAAAGAAACATGCATAACTAAAGCATAGGCAATAGATAAGAAACAGATAACACAGATCTGACAACTTGCAGATCAATCGTATATATAATGGTTTACAGAACATACAACACCTCTAACACCCAAAGAGTTATAATAAGTTGTGCGTTGAAAAAACAAAGAATATGAAATCTCTACTATTAGAATATGGTAGATATCATGTATGAAAAGCCTAACAACGGTCATCAATGAAAAACGTCTCCCATTCAATAGAGAAACATAGTTCTGTTTGGTTCATTTGCTTCCCCCCAAATTGCATACCAATTGATTACTTAAAGAAAGAAGAACATATGAGACAGAAACAATACCTGGAACTAACATTAGAGACATCATTTTCTCACAATGTTCAGAAATCGCCCATCTAATTTACCTGCAACAATTGAAAGAAACCCAAGCAGTAAAAAAAAAAAAAA
>BDJD01005842.1:118532-152712 GCA_002564525.1 Rosa multiflora
AAAAAAAAAAAAAAAAAAATTTACAAACATGGGAAAAGAATAAAGTGGGAGGTTGAAATTTCATATCTAAAGCATACATTATCAGTAAAATGTGAAAACCATTAAAACCAAAAGATGAAAACCAGATCAATTTTCAGCTTTTATGAAATCAAGAGGTAGGGATTATTATTTATGGACTGCAAATTCTAAAATATGAGTAATATAAAGTAACATCACAACAAAAAGTGCATGATGTGATGCAACTCAATCATGACAAAAGTTCAATAAATCAAAAAGTAATATCCCCAATACTTTCTGATTTTGTACCACCAAATGCCGCAAGCAGTCAACAATAAAATTCTGAGATCAATCGCAAAGTCAAACACATAATCACAATATTTAAATCATACTGAATCACACATATGTAAATCAAATACAACACCTATTTGAAAGAGTTATCAACTATACCTCAGAAGAATAAACAGAACAATAGCAAGCCTTCTTTTGTTTTCCGCAAAGCCCAATCCGATTTGAACCGCTCCTTGACGAATGACTACAAAACCAACTATCGAGTTTTCAACCAAATTAAAACCCTGAGCCGAAAACGGTGAGGAATGAAAACTTACCAAGTGAGTTCCAATTTTCCTAATGCTTAAGCTATAGCTTGAAGCAGTGGTGAGAACTCTTGCTGTGTGGTAAGGAGAGGGTGAGTTTGGAGGTGGGATTTTGTTGTTGGTGACTGAAATAGACCGGCCTGTGGAGACAAAACCCAACCCGGAATTGAAATCTCCGATGAAGAAGTGGTTGAAGAAGGTGGCGTTGGAGGAAGAGCCGCAGTTGAGGAGGCAGTCGTCTGAGGGAGTGAAAGGAGGCTTCTGGGAGCAAACAAAGTCGGTATGGGAGGCTTCTGGAAGAAGAGAGAGGAAAAAAAATAGGCCAGTGGCAGAGGCGTAAAAAAAATCCAAATGAGGGCAGAATCGTCTTTTTCTCCATGAATGAACAGTACTGCAGAATGAACAGTAGACTCATTTTTTATATATGTATAATAATATCTTGGGAGAAATATCACTTTGGTCATCGAACTATGGCTCGCTCGACACTTTGGTCATCCAACTTTTAAAAACTTCATTTTGGTCATCGAACTATATCATCGCATATCACTTTGGTCATTCCGTTTGTTTTTTCTGTTAACTCCAAGGGTATTTTGGAAATTTAAAGGTTTACTCGCCATTTTTATAACTTAATCCAACTTTTTCCGCCTAAACATAAAACTTTATCCAATTTTGCCAACTTTTCCCTCCTTTTATAATTCCTTGATTTATTAAATCAATATTTTTCTTCCTCTTATATTCCCTCACTTTAAATCATTCTCTGACTCGATCTATAAGAGGAAGAAAAATATTGATTTAATAAATCAAGGAATTATAAAAGGAGGGAAAAGTTGGTAAAATTGGATAAAGTTTTATGTTTAGGCGGAAAAAGTTGGATTAAGTTATAAAAATGGCGAGTAAACCTTTAAATTTCCAAAATACCCTTGGAGTTAACAGAAAAAACAAACGGAATGACCAAAGTGATATGCGATGATATAGTTCGATGACCAAAATGAAGTTTTTAAAAATTGGATGACCAAAGTGTCGAGCGAGCCATAGTTCGATGACTATCTTTGCAAAACTTTCGGCAATCTTACTATCTTACTCACAGAAGCTATACCCTTCAATTAAAGTCCCAACTGGCAAAACAATTATTTAAAAATAAAGTAGAATATTTCAGCGTCAAATGCGCATTAAGGTTGTCAGTAATTGTTGAAAGTATACCTCATTATATCCTCAACAGCTTGTTTACGTCGTTTTATCTCAAGTTCTAGAATGTGAATTAGTGTTGCCATAGCCTGCAGGATAAAGACATAAAAATATAAGGAAAGTAGTCCCGTATAACAACCCAACAGCTTATATTATAAGACCCAATATATCTTACCTGATGGGGCCGCAATGAGTTCAGAAGATGATGCAAGTTCTTGAATGTAAGAGATATTTCTTCCACTCTTCTTGCATATTGTGATGGTCTCTCCACAAGAATATCAGCAAGTTCCAAAATGTGCAGCTGCAATTCTCTGTTAAGGGACCTTAGTTCCTTCTTAAAACCTAAAACATAGTACAACTTTTGTGAGAATGGAAAAGTGGGGGTCAGCAAAAAAATTAAAATAAAAAAAGCAATCAAGTGCTAACATACATACATACAAAACTAGAATAAACACCAACGTACAAATTTGCAATTCCTAACTTCCTATTCGTTTCTTGCAGAGAATTATCTCAAATTCTAACTAAACCAGACAAAACTATTATAGCAATACCCGCAAGTAGTCAAGAAATTCATACATTCCCCTGGTAATCATAGTTTGGCCATCAATACGTGTTCTGTCAAGACAACAATAGCTAGTATGGATGTATGCATTCCCAAAGGCTAGAAAAACTAGGTTAATAAGTTGGAGATGTGGATGAACAATTCCTAAAGGTTACTTTACATTGAATAGTTCCTGCCAAGAATTTTCTATATATGTAACATATTTGAATACCTCTCAGCCTCGTAACACAAGTGAAGATTCCCAACATAGTATCTGTGTCCTAGCTTACCAGAGAGGAGTCTTATTAACTTTTTTTTATTAAAAACACTAATTACCGAATTCCACTGACCCTAAGGAGAAACTGCTATATAGGTGATTGAATCAAGCAAATCAGTTCCTACGTATCAAAGGTAGTTTTTTCACAGGACACAAACACTAAACTAGTGTGAACTACTTGTTTTTGTCTTAATAAAGATTCTTTCTTCTCAAACAAAACAATAAAACAAAGTAAAGAAAGAAAGAAAAAGAGAACGATTAAACTAGCCTGGAGGTAGGCGTACCAATATTTGGGCCTTTTGGGTACAGTTGATGCACTCCCTGTTCTTCCAAGCTTATAAACATGAAACTTTGTTAGAAATAAATTACAAGGAAATAATGGAGATCAAATCAGACATTGATAACATTAACACAATAATCTAGAAGAGTAAGCTTATTTTGGTAAAAGATAATCCAAAACTCAATAGTAAAAAGTCAAAACCTGCAACTTCAAATGCATTAATATTGCATTCCTTTCTTAAGGAACTAAATGACGTATTACATGCTCCAGACAATAAATTAAGCAATAAATATAGCTATGACAATACTTATGGTATCCAACGATTAAGCAACAAAGCAACTTTCAGATATCAAATTTACAATCTGTATATAAATGTGGAGAAGAAGGTAAAGAATAGGAAAAGCTTGGAAAAGCTTACGGTGTAATTAGCACCGTAGCAAATGATGTATGGCATTTACATAGCTAAATTAAGAGTTAACCATGATGATTAGGAATTTAAGACTACTGTTTCAGAGTCTAATATGAATAGCTGATCAATCGTAGTCCAATCTTGGAGTACTTGAGTGTCTCTTCCAAACCTAAAAGTGCAATACTTTTACATAGGTAATTTTCATTAATTAAGTACCTCAAAAGCTCTTCTTCTTCTTCAATTGCTCCTTTCTTCTTACCATGAGATAGCTTCCCAACACGTGCACCTAAACTTTCTCGAATACTCTCATTCAGCGTCTCTTCCAAATTTTCAAGCTCTTCCAGAATCTGTAAGAAAATTAAATATAACGTGTTAACCAGAAGGGTCACTGCCACCCTGCCACCATATATTGGGACTGAAGATGCAACAGATCTTCCCCATTTCTCAACTACCAGTAGGTTCTGGGGACATTTTTTTTACCTGTTTTGTTCTTTGTTCATTTCGCGCAATCTGAGTTTGTTGCCCTTGAGTCAATCCACCTTGAGAGACGTCTTTAGCATGAATAGCATCTAACTCTTTCTTCATATGAGCAATCTATAAGTGACATAGTGAAGACATGAGAAAAATTATAATAACAAGTAAAAAACTCATCAGTGTCTGTATAAACAAGTTTTTATCATCAACATTAAAGTTCTTTAAATCTTTGTTTTCCTCATTTAAAACAACAAAAATAAAAAGCACAAAAGAACTGGATGCAATTAGAAGAAGACAAGGTGAATGTAACCAAGTGAGGCTGAGAAACATTAACCACAATATCATGAGAACAAGTAAAGAAGGGAGATAATTTCCAAAATACAAGAAGACTGAAGTGTAATATCAGGATACTGGATTTAATTATGATGCATTGTTGTTAGGTTCGCGTACCTTTTCCTTTGTTGATGCTGGTATGGTCAACCTAATAATGGATGGTAGCAACTAATTAATTAGAATCATTAAGGACCAGTTTCAAACATTTAAGAGGTCACCGTTGAATCATGATATTGCAAGTGCATTAACTGTTGTATTCCTTCATTACACGAATATATACTGTTTTGCTGGAATTATAAAAGGTACACTACACCAGTGCGTGACTTTTCTAAAAATCGATTCAGGAACTGCGTTCTCAAATACCAAGCACTGGTACACTACACTACACTGGTGCGCGACTTATGCGTATTGACATATATTTATGCGTTTATGCTATGCTTTGAACCTTCATGTAGATGCTATTTCCGTGATGGGTGATTCAAAGACTTTGATAAGTGCAAAATCCTGAATTTATCTCACTAACATATTGTTGAAAAAAGTAACCGTAGTGTCATCACTTAGATAAGAAAGCAGTGGAGGTTCTTGGGAAACTCATCTCATAAATGCAAATATATCCCGTCCTTCAATATTCGAAGTGCTTAGGTTATTTTTATTGAAAAAATATTCACCTCTCATTATTCTTCATAAATTCAATATAAAAATCAGACGAACAGATGCGTTCTTATTTGAATTTCACTACGAACACGCACAATCTCAAACAATAAATAGTAAATTGAAATCTTACTGGTGGCATCAACTCAGACAGTCCTTGGAAAATGTATAGACGAGATGAACTGCACAAGAAAATGCAAGAATAATCAGAAGGGTAATAATCTTATCATGTCCTTTTGACTAAAGTCATTAAGAGAAAAACTTCATGAACTTCAATGACTATTATCGTTATCTTCAATTTTCCTGAACTGCTTCTATTTTGGTTGTCACTATCCCAAATACCCATAGTATTCTAGTTGTCCTATCCAGTAAAGTGTTTCTTTCTCTCATATACATATAAACAATAAATAAATATGTATCCAAGTAACTAGCAGTTTAGGCCCATAAAATATATTTGGCATTTAAATATGAGCACTATGTCTTGTAAAGGATAAAATAGCTATCTGAATCATAAGAGATCACATATATGAACTAGTCCTCTATGAGTTCCTTAACAGTTCCTATTGAAAATAGCAGTGCATATTTCTCACAGGATTAATTTAACACTGGCACTTAATCTGGCCGGACAAGAACCAACATCACTCATCAATTCTTTATCTAACTAATTCAATTTTCAAATAAATAGAATATTGAATGGCCCAGAAATCACATACCCATCAAAAATACCAAACCCAACCTAGGAAATTTGAAGTAAGAGAGAGATAGACAATTAGCTTCAGATTTCTAGCCCTCAGCAAACAAGATTTAAGCCCTTTTATGCTCCAATTTGAACTGCCAAGTTTCCAAAACAAATACAGAACCAACTCAAAAACAAACACTGAAAACAAAATCGAACCAACATGAGAGACAGAAAAGATGCGTACCAGAAATACGGAACCAACGGAACCAACATGAGAGAGCAAGTGCAGAGAGATGGTTAATTTCTTATGTCGAGAGCAACTGCTGAGTGGTATTTCTTATTAGGCCTCATCAAAAAGCCCGCGGATCAAGTGAGCCGATGGAGTCCCGCCGGCTCTGAGGGCTAAAAGCCCGGCCCGGCCAGTTAAAAAGCCCGCTTCGGTGGGTAGTGGGCCGGCCCGCAAAAACCCGGCCCGGCCCGTAAAATATTTAATATATATATATGTGTGTGTGTGTGTGTTTATAAATATATATATATATATATATATATATATATATATATATATATACAGCGCTTCTCCGGTGCGGACGTCCGCACTTTTTGCTTAGGTGCGGATTTCCGGTTTTGACTCACTTTCCGATCACATTTTCACATATTAACCGTTTAGTTTTTAGGTCATAATGTATAGATCACCTCTACAAAATTTCAGCCAATTTGGTGATCGTTAAGGCATCCAAAACTACAATTTACCATTATAAATACGAACGGTTCCGGTTCGACAGATTCTGTCCGTTCGTGTAAATTGCCATTTTGGATGCCTTAACGATCATCAAATTGGCTGAAATTTTGTAGAGATGATCTATACATTAGGATCTAAAAACTGAACGGCTAAGATGTAAAAATGTGATCGGAAAGTGGATCAAAACTGGAAATCCGCACCTTTTTCTTCGGTGCGGATATCCGCACCTGAGCAAACTTATATATATATATATATATATAGACACATATAGATATATATATATATATATATAAATATATGTGTGTGTGTAATATATATATATATATATATATACTAGGTTCGATCTGAGGACAGTGTGATAGACTTGCTCATTAAGTCATTGCCTAAATTCTACTTTCGAGAAACATGTTGGTAGCATCGTTTACGGAAGTTATCCGAACTTCCATGACCGTAGTCATCAGGGGGAGATGTCTACATGTATGGTCTTGAAACGTGAAGGGTGTGTTGTGCTCTTTTTCCTCTTCGACCAAAGTTATTTTTGTCCCACAAGGTTTTTGTTACTCGGTAAGGTTTTTAATGAGGCAACGAGAGGAGCACCACGTTTGGGCAACACAAGGGGGAGTGTTCAAGTAAATCCAAAATATGTGTCTGGCCCAAACTCTAGGTTACTTGACCTAGTTGTAATAGGGTTTCGAATTAGAGATATTCTCGGAGATATTCATAGATATCCGATTAATTGTACGATTATCTTTCCTTATACAACTCTGATTCTATGTCTTGTAATCTTCTATATAAAGAGGCATCTATTATCAATGAAAGCACGGCTCGATTCTCTCCTAATTTTTGGTTTTCCTTAGACATCTTTCTAAATATTGATTAATTTCATCCAAAAAATAGCATTAATAAATTGAATTTGGAAAATACGTATCTCCAAATTAAGAGGTAAGAAAAATATTCCATGTCAGTAGAGCCATAAATTATCATCTATGATCTAATGATAAGGGAAAAACAAAAAACAAATAAAAAATAATAAACTCAAATATAACGTTTAAACCCTAGCTACAAATAGAGAAAAAAATGAGCAAAAGAATATATATAATCATATGAATATGTATTTTTCACATTATATTTTCAAAATTTGCAAGAACCCAACAAAGTTCAAATTCATATACATGTGTTATGCAAATCTATTGATCGAATGTATGTACAAATGTATTGACTGAATCTGAGAAAAAAATTTATATTCTTGATTGAAGAAAAAAATTGTAGTTTAAATGATTAAATCTAAGCATGAGTATAATGAAAAATAAATAAATAATAATTCTTTTTAGAAGAAAGTCAAAATAATTTAGAGCCATTAGATTTTGAAAGGATAAGATTGTCTTTTTCTTAAGAATTACATAGCATGATTTGGCAAATAATTGATGTGTGTTTCAGCTGTCTCGTGAGGGGTTTGATCCAGCTAAACATGGGATGTATCGGCCTGCCACTATCGCTTTCGGTCTCACTTATCTGCAAAACAGACGAAGGTCAGAGGGAAGACTGGGTGTGCCGACGTTCAATGCTCTGATGCCTAAGTTAGTATCGTTACAAGATAATGATAATGGAAAGCGATAGTAAATAGTTACCTCTTTGGGTTGCTGGAGATGACCTTAATGTAGCAGGTTTGTGAGAGCTTGGTTCCATTTCTTTCGGTGTAGAACGCTTGGGGTTCCCGATATCTCCCCGAGCGGTATCGGGATCCTCAACTGGGAGCTTTCCTTGCTTATGTATTGGCGATACAAGTCGTGTGCTTCCGATACTTGTGCCTAGGAGGTATGTGTATACCAACAAGTCCCCCATGTCCCAAGTCAAAAGTTCTCTTGGGTGGGGAGTTTGTCTTTGGTGAAAGTATCGGAAGTGCAAGGCGAGTTCACACCACGTGGCTTCCGTACAGCCATTAACCCCAGTCCCCCAAGTCCCCACATAAGAGGAGTCATGGCTAGGGTGAGGAGATCTTTCGCATAATTGCCATTGTGTCACTATCGTAAATCGGTGGTAGGGCTTCATGCGTCTTTTGGCTCATATTTTATGCCCTGGTGACATGTGTGCTGTTGTCATTCATTTTTCGTGTGCGAGGAGTTCGGTGTACAAGAGTCCATAACGTGTAATAATGGCATAGTGGTAGGGAGGCGAGGTGACGACGCTTGAACTTCTGTAACGCTCAGAGATGTCGGACACATGGTGAGATATGGTGTCGTCATCCTTGCACATCCAACGGTCCCTGTACTCTCATGGTCCCTATATTTATAGGCGGAGGAGGGAGATTGGGGTGGTTACTGTTCCTCTATTTTTGTTGGAGATTGAGAAAGCTTGAATCTTTCGTTTGGTGGTCAAAATTCTGGGCTATTGGCGTCGTTGTCCCTTTTTTCCTATTGGAGAAGTGAACAAGTACGCCGTCTCTTTGACTTTCCTGGGTTTCTGTCTTGAGGGCGTTTGGGTTAGTGTGAGTTGATACCCTGGTTGGGGTTTGCCTGTAGGCGTTAGGTCGTTGTGGGTTTGGTTAGTCGTTGGGGAAGTTGAATTATGGGGTTAGCAAGGGTCTCGGTTACTGCTTCAGGGGAGATTAGATTTTGAAATTTCTCAGGGCAGTCCGTGGAAGGCGATAGGTAAAAGACGGATGACTGAGGTTGGGTATCCGAGAGAATGGCGCGGGAGCATCGTAGTCATGGTAGGCAAGAGGGTTCATCTCGTAGGGGCGGTGAAGGAGCTTCTCATGGCAGTGGCGAGGGCGCTTCTCACAAGCGTGTTGACGGTGCCCCTCGGGGAGGGGCCGTGGGCCCTTCCCGAGGTGGTAGTAAAGGTGTCTCTTGCAGAGGTACGGTGGGCGCTTCTAGAGGTGGCAGCTAAGGTGTTTCTCGAGGTGGTGAGGGGTCCTCGCGTAGGGTCCCAAGTAGGGTTGAGCGTGTTGCGGGCCCCGAGGTTCCCCAGGTGGAAGAAGTTGAGGTGTTGGAGATTACTCGTACTCCAGGTGGGCGATTGCTCCTTGGCCAGATGCCCATCGACTAGCCTGGGCCGAGTATGAACGAGGAGTAGATAAACGATATGAGGTCGACTTGGGGTATTCGGGTGATGTCCTGCTGCGTCCCTTGAGAGATGGGGAGTGATTTAGTCACCTCGAGATGGGGTGGTTTGGCTTTTACGAATATCAGCTCAAGTGTGGGCTAACGTTCTATATACTAAAGGAGTTGTAGTATCTGTTGTCGTGCCTGAATTTATAGTTAGGGAGGCTATAGCCAAACGCACTGAGGCAGTTGATGGGGGTGTTGCTGCTATGGAAGCTCAGTAGGCTGCTATGTCCCAACATTGGCGAGTTTAATTCTCTGTTCAAGATGCAGTACTCGACCAAGGGTGGCGATAGTGGATGTATTAATTTTAGGGCACGTGGCCGTGCAGTTATCGAGGACCTGCCGTCAAACATTTATGCTCGTTGGCGGGGGAGGCCTTGCCTAGTTAGAGGCCTTTGGTAGAACCTGAACATGTTGCATTGGGTTCCGATCCGTTTTCATCCCATCTGTGAGTATCGTGATTGCATTTTTGGTGGATTTTGCCTTTGGTGTCTGCTAATAACGTGTCTTTGTATCGTAGTGAGACAGGAGGTTGACCTGACCACGCTGGAGCAGAAGCGCGTGGCCAGGGTGATGGGTGTGTTTCCCAGGGGAGCGAGGGGGTTGTATCGCCTGTGTAGGCTCCCGATATATGAGAAGTTTAATCTGTGGAGGCGTCCGGGTGAGGGGTTATGTATTGTTTTTAAATTTTTTTTTTTAACGTTCACCCGTTCTTTGTTTATGGTCTAACATTGTTTGTGTGCTTTGTAGCAGTCATGTTGAAAGAGGCTTCGTGCAAGAGTGATGCGCCCTACACGAAGGTGGATACAGATGTTATTATTAAGGAATTGTTGCAAGAATCGGAGACAGCAAGGCGAGTTGACATTGATCTTCCTGAGAAAGTTTGTGTGACCGATCATCGGGTGAACATGCAGTTGCCCGACGAGATGTATCTGAGGTTTCCCGATGCGGTCCTGGAGTATCTCAACCAGTGAGCTAAGGAGGAGGCTGGTGCTGAGGGGCACAAGGCTCAGGTTGCTCGGGAACCAACTCAAAGTCCCTAGAGGCCGCAAAGGCAAGCGGGTGATGTGGGTGAGCGAGACAATCACCCCGAGACTCGGGAGGTAGCGAGACAGTCACCCCGAGTTTCTGTGGGAGAGGTGGAATGCTGTGTTGTGGCCCGATAGTAGGAGCCGGCGGTCGAGGTGGAGATCTCCATCGAGGAGTTGCTTGAAGAAGTGGAGCAGCGCCATAGCGATACCAGTGCTTGGGCTCGCCTGGTGCAGGATGCGGTGTTGGAACAGTTGGATGCTATATTTAGTGATGACATTGGCTGTCCAGTCTCGCGAGAGGTTATTACTGTTGACAGTGGGGAAGTGGAGGTGAATAGCCAAGCTGTCGGGAATACAGGTCCGACGGTGGAGATTCCTGTGGTACAGCTCGTGTTTGGAGAAGGCATGGTTGAGGGTACCCAAGTTTCCGAGATGGGGACCCATGTTCA
The DNA here is from genome assembly GCA_002564525.1 of Rosa multiflora. Lineage (NCBI taxonomy): Eukaryota > Viridiplantae > Streptophyta > Magnoliopsida > Rosales > Rosaceae > Rosa > Rosa multiflora. The sequence goes on from BDJD01005842.1 coordinate 129,281, forward strand.
GGTTGGTGAGGGAGATGGGACTCGAGTGTTGAAGACTTGCGCTCGCACTTATCGGGTCGGGTTGAAGAAAAGGACTGCTTTGCAGCTTCGTCTCGGGAGTCCCCTAGTTAGCGTCGACATCGATACTCGTGGGGGCAAGAGGTCTCGGGTTGATAATGTATTGAGCTCGAGATCTACAAGTGGGGGCTCGCGGGGTTTTCGAGGTGAAGTTGTCGGGGGTCTCGCGCGTACCCTGGGCGAGATTGGAGTCACTAATGGTGCCATACTTCATATGGTTGCCGACTTACAGAATTGCCATCGCAATCGTAGTCGTGTGACTGCTGAGGATCCGCGCCTGGGGTATTGGGAGGCTCAGGAGAGGCTGATGAGGGTATGTATCGTAATGAGTTTGTATGCTCTTATTTGTTGCTCATCGGACTTTCGTTTAAACGTGTTAATTGGTGTGCGGTGCAGGCTGTGAACATGAATTACCATGCCTCTGTTGAATTAGTAGCCCACTTTGATCTAGAGATAGCCTGACTACAGGGGGAGCTAAATTCCAAAAGGGAGAGGGCACGATCCTCAAAATGCATTGGAACAAGGCCAGGTAAAGCACGAGGACATGAGGCTGGTGATTGATGACAGGATCGCAAGACAGATGGAGTTGGAGCGAGCACTCGCAGTGGAGAGGGCCCATCATCAGGCAGCCGAGAATGTTATCGCCTCGCTGAGGGAGTCCAACCTGGATTTGACTGGGAAGCTGCAGCAGGCGAAGGAAGGCCTGATGGCTTTGGATTAGATTAGGGCCTGGGTTGGCGAGGCAGAAGAGCGCCTGCAAGAGCTGGAGAGACAGGTCCGGGAGCATGATGCCGAGTTGGAGCTTCGTGGTTCTTCTTTGGAGAGCTTAGCTCCTTACCCCGATCATGTGGTGGAATTGGAGGGGTAGGTTGTCGCTATTCAGGGATAAGTTGGTCGTCTAAGGGTCATCGAGGGCCAGGTTGGCAAGAGGGAGGCCGAGATTGAGCGGTTGAGGAAGGAGTTGGAAGAATAATAGGCTCGGGCTAGTAGCTTCGCTGAGGAAGTTCTTCGATTGCGTACCGCTGCCGAGATGCATTTTCATAAGCTCAAGAAAGCCAAGCGAGATAGTGCAGACAAGGCGGTGGACATTTATCTCCGGCCGGCGCCCTTGCAGGAGAAGATGAATAAGGCCTTCTCGGATGGTGCCCTTCACTCGATCTGCGATGGTATCGCCGTTGGCTAGATTGATAAGGAGAAGATGGTCTGTGATATGAAGGCGAAGAAGGCAACGAGGTCACAAGTTAGTGCCGCGAGTGGTGGTTAGGGCACTGGGATTGTGATCCGTGAACCGGCTACTGCATCAAAGCATGTCTCGGGCTAAGCTGGCGATCACAAAGCGGAGGGTGGCGATGTTGGTGAACAAGTGGAGGCTCGCATGGATGCCTAGGGCGAGTTGCAGGGGTGAAATGTTGGAGAGCGAGATGGAGTGGAGGAGCGAGACCGAGTACGGGAGCAAGCACGCAGTACCGAGGGCAAGACTTAGTTTTCTGCGTTATGTTTTGCTTTTTGTGCATGAGATAGGCTGGCTTGTCTTGTAAATGCTTTGGATTTTGTTGAGACATTGACCAAGTGGTCTGGTTTTTGGAATGTCCGTTTTGTATTAGGACATGAAAAGTTTATGGGGAATAGATATTGTTGGCGATAGTCCCTCGTGCGTTGAACATATTTATTGCTTTATCAATTGGTTGCCTTGTCATTATTGCAGGTCATTAAGACAGTGTGGCGATTGGTTATCTGAGAGCATATAATAGCGATGGCTTTGCACTATAAATAGGCAGAGGGGAGGAGGTATGTTGATTATATTTTGCAACATGGCGTTTTGCTTGTTTATCATTGTGCTTCCGCACCTAAAATCTTTTCTTCCTTTAGGCGGTGTGCGTTTCTAGAATTCTGGGCTTTATAGCTTAATCTCATCTTGGGTTATAGGCTTTATAGCCTAATCTCACAAGGGTTTGGCTTCATCACCAGTTTGGGGATTGAGCAATTTGTGCTCCTGCGGAACTGAAGCCCTGTCCATGTGAGAAACCCAAGGACTAAGATCACTGGAGGTGCGGCGGGCGATAACGATGAAGATTGGGTGGTGATAGGGAGGAGAGTGGCGGACTGGTGTTTCCCCCCAGTCTTTCCCACCAGGGCTTGGCCAGCCTATCAATCCTCCAATTCAGTGATCTTCTTCCGGGGCTCCTCATATTCCAAAGAATCAAACTTGGTTGGAGCCAACTTGCACCAGACTGGGGGGTACAGGCGAGGATAGTTACATATGTATCGCACTCGTGTGCTATGGCGTGTATCGCATTTGTATTAAGATCATATTCATGGTGTATATCGCATTTGTATAGATGAAAATATGGTGTATCACTATTGGCCGCAAAGCCTTCTGTAATAAAATGCCTTGCCGTTGAGTAACAAGTGTGTCGACGTTCATTATTCTATCGCTTTTGTTTTTGTACTCACCTTTTGTTGTCTATTGTATCGCCTTTCATGGCGATGGAGTGCAAAATGTTAATGCATATCGCTATGGCTTTCTTTATTGCAGTAGCTGTATCGTGTATCTTGGGAGTTTAGTCCATGAGGCCTTCATTAAATGTGATGTGTCGAGTAGTGTGAGCATTCACTCGTTCATTGTAGTGGCGAAGTATCACGTAACATTCATTCATTCATAGTGGCGTATCGCATAACATTCATTCGTTCAGTCATGACGGTGTATATCGTATCATTCATTCGTTCATTTGTTCGTGAAGACGTATCGCGTAGCATTCATTCACGGTGAAGTATCGCGTATCGTTCATTCATTTATTCATTCATGGAAGTTGCGTATCATGCTTTCATGGCGAAGTATCGCGTATCGAGCATTCATTCATGGTTAAGTATCGTGTATCGTTCGTTCATTCATTCATTCATGGAGTTGCGTATCATGCATTCATTCATTAGATCGCGATTGGCAACGCAAGGGTTTGCGAGGGATAACATCATGCTGTGTCAGCAAAACCGGCCGTAAGCGATATCACATTTATGTTTAGAGATAACGCGTAGGCAGTAAGTTGGGATTGCTATACAACATGCCCTTGCCTGTTGTGTATAATCGGTATGGTGGCCAGTGTAAGGCCCATGGCGATAACGATGGGAGTAAAATGTTTGACTGATTATAGGTCGGATGGAGATAATCGTTAGCATTCGTGGTGTAGTTGGTGAGTATGGCGAGTAAGGGCATTTCATTCATTGGAAATATCATGTCATTCAATACTGCGCAAGTGCAGTAGCAAAATACTTCCATTGAGAAAAGATAAAAGGAGACAGTATCGGTGCTTACAATCGTGGGGAGAGGTGATAGTGGGGTGGGGACTGCGCAGCCTGGGTGCCTCACTCTACTTGGGATAGTAGCGAAGGTGTTGGGCATTCCATGGATGCGGGAGAATGTTATCATCCACTCCCCTCAAGTAAAAGGTAGCGGTCCAACAACCTCAGTGATCTCGTATGGCCCTTCCTAGGTGGCTTTTAGCTCTGTTGGAGTTGGCATTTTCTCCTTCATCACCCAGTCCCTGAAGGAGAGGAGGCAGGGCATGACCTTGGAGTTATTGTAGCGAGCAATACGCTGTTTGTTGTTGATGTTGCAGAGATGGTCTCGCTCGCAGCGCTCTTCCAAGAGGTCAGAGTTGAGGCTCAACCCTTCCGATTTGGTTAGTGGATCAAAGCATGCGACCCTCTCGCTGTGAACCTCCTACTCGACAGGGATCACGGCCTCGGTTCCAAATGACAAGCAGAAAGGGGACTCACCATTGGCCTCTGTTGGGGTCATCTTGATCTCCTATAGTACCTTGGGTAATTTCTCTACCCATAAGCCTTTGGCATAGTCGAGCCTCTTCTTCAAGTTTTGCTTGATTATCTTATTAACAACTTCGACTTAGCCATTTGTTTGTGGGTGTGCGGGGGAGGCTTATCAAATTTGTGTGCCATATTGGCCAACGAAGTCCCTGAGAGTTTCGTTATCAAACTGGGCACCGTTATCAGTGATGATTGTTTCAGGGATTCCTAATCGACAATAGATGTTCTTCCACATGAAGTTGATAACCTTGGCAACTGTGATTGTGGCTAAGGCCTCAGCTTCGACCCACTTGGTGTTATAGTCTACGACGACAATAACAAATTTTAACTGTCCTAGCGCGGTGGGAAATTTGCCAATGAAATCAAGTCCCCATTGGTAGTATGCCCAGGGGGCGATGATGATCGAGAGTGGTACCGATAGTGCAAGGGGGGAGTTGGCGAACTGATGGCATTTGAGGCAAGTGCTAGCGATACGTTTTGTATCTTGCTTGATGGTGGGCTAATAGTACCCAGTGCGCAGTGCCTTGAATGCTAGGTTTCTCGCCCCGGCATGATTACCACAGACCCCACTGTGCAGGGATAGAAGGACCCACTGTCCCTCCTTGAGGGAGATGCATTTTAACAGGGGGAAGGACCTTCCTTTCCTATATAGTTTGCTGTCTCGAACTGTGTATACCGTTGCCCTTCTGTAGAGCCTGGTGGCTATAATCTTATATGATGGTTCGATACCCTTGGAGAGATAATTAATGAACGGGTCCATCCATGAGGGTGGGTGCTGGTTCTCTGTTAGGAATATTTTCGAAAACGGTTTATCGATGCTTGGCTCATCCAGAACTTCCATCTTAAGGTTTTCGATATCGGTGTTTGGTGGCGATGTCGCCAATCGGGAGACAATATCTGCCTTGGTGTTCTGTGCTTGGGGAATAAGAGCGATAGTGTGGCTGACAAGGCATCGTTGGAGCAGAGCCTTGGTGAGTGCTTGATAATGAGATAAATGTGGTTCCTTAGCTTGGAAATTGCGGCCGACCTGGTTGACGACAAGCTGGGAATCGCTGGAGATTGCCAGGCTCATGACTCCCAGCTCTTTTGCCAGCTGGATGCATGCTATGAGTGCCTCGTACTCGGCGGCGTTGTTTGATGCTTTGAACTTAAATTGTAATGCCTACTCATATGTATGCCCCTCTGGGTCAGTCAAGACTACTCCGGCACCATTGAGTTTACTGTTGGAGGATCCGTCAACATAGAGAGTCCAGGTTGAAGTGGTGTTAGGTTCCGATACAGCCTCGTCCAAGGGCTAGGTATTCTCTCAGGGTATGAATTCCGCGATGAAGTCTGCAGCAGCCTGCCCCTTGATAGCAGTACGTGGCGTATAGTGAATGTTGAACTCGCCGAGTTCGATGGACCATTTTACTAGCCTGCCCGAGGATTCCGATTCTGGAGGACTTGCTTCAGAGGCTAGTTGGTCAAGACATGTATGGTGTGTGCTTGGAAATGTTGTCGTAATCGCCGAGCAGCTGTGAGGAAGGCGAGGGTGAATTTCTCAATATTGGAGTACCTGGACTTGGCATCGTTGAACTCCATGCCGGTGTAGTAGACTGGTAGTTCATCGATGTTCTCTAGTATCACCAGGGCAGCGCTGATTGTGGTGACTGATACTGCGAGGTAGATGTACAAAACTTCTCTTTGGATAGGTTTGGAAAGAGTGGATACTGATGCCAGGTAATCTCGGAGACCTTGAAAAGCTTTGTCATGCTCGGGTCCCCAATTGATCTTCTCGGTGTGGTGAGTTCTAACCAGCTTGAAGAAGGGAAAGTATTTTTTAGTTAAACGTGATATAAACTGGGCGAGAGTGACAACTTTTCCAGTGAGGGACTGGACTTCATTCCTTGTTTTCGGTGGAGCCATATCGAGGATGGCTTGTACCTTCTCAGGATTTGCCTCAATGCTTCGCTCGCTGACTACAAAGCCCAGGAATTTTCCACCAAGTACGCTAAACACGCACTTGTCTAGGTTGAGTCGCATATGGTATTGGAGTAAGATGTTGAAGACGATGCCTAGGTTCTTGATGTGGTCTTTAATGGTGACCTTCTTGACTAGCATGTCGTCCACATATACCTCCATTATCTTTCTGATATGGTCTGCGAACATGGCGTTGACTAGTCTCTGGTATGTGGCCCCGACGTTCTTAAGACCAAATGACATTACCTTGTAACAATATAAACCCTTATCGATAGTGAAATATGTGTGCTCTTGATCGGAAGGTTCCATGGTGATCTGGTTGTAACCCGAGAAGGCATCCATGAAGCTAAGAAGCTTGTGGCTAGCGGTGGAGTCAACTAGCTGATCTATTCTGGGCAGGGGAAAACTGTCTTTTGGGCAAGCTTTGTTCAAGTTGATGTAGTCGACGCACATACGCCATTTGCCAGTGGACTTCTTGACCATCACGACGTTGGATAGCCATGTCGGGTAGGATACTTCCCTGACGAATCCGATATCCTGGAGTTTCTTGACCTCTGCCTGGATGGCCTTGTATTTTTCTTCTGTAAAGGCAAGTCGTTTTTGTCTAATCAGGGGAACGTCTAGAGAGATGGTGAGCTTGTGGGTCAGCAGTTCTGGCGATATACTCGGCATATCGGCCTATGACCATGCAAAAACCTCCTGTCTGGTTTTTAGGAAGGCGATTAATTCTGCTTGGAATTGTGGGTCCTTCTTGGATCTGATCTAGACCTTTCGTTCTGGGTGGGTATCGGATATGGAGACCTATATCAATTCCTCCACAGCATCTGGTCTCGGGTGCTTAAGCTTACGTTTATCTTCCTTATTTTTGCTGCTAGTATCACAGGTGTCTGGGGTCTCGGGATCCTCCCTCGGGTTGTCCGGTTTGTCAGATGGGGAGGGCAAGTCTGAAGTTAGGAGTACCTCTCGCCTGCCATGTCCCCTCGCAACAATCAAGGAGTTGCATTGTCTCGCGAGCTCTTGATTGCCTCGAACGGTGAGGATGCCTCCCGGAGTAGGTATTTTCATCATTAGCATGTGCCCCGCGACAAAGCATTGTAGTCCCCAGATGGCGTCTTGCCCTAAGATGACTTTGTAGGAGGATAGACAGTCGACAATGATAAAATGTGTTGTCATGGTGGCGATAGTGCTGCCTCCACCAAGTGTGATACACAGATTATCGGATCTTAGGGGCTGTGTGATTTCTCCTGCAAAGCTGATTAAGGGTTCATGGTCTTGGGTGAGTTTCTTCATATCTCGGTTCAAGCCTTCGTAGCAATTGTCGAACATGACACTGACCGCTGCGCCACTGTCGACCAAGACCCGGTGGCATCGATAGTGGCGGATGATCATGGTGATTAAGAATGGGTCATTATGGTGTTTCTTTATGGCATCCTCGTTGTGGCTGAAAGCAACCAAATCCCACTCCACCTGGGGGGTATGGCAGCCGTGCATGGTGAGTCATAAGAGATCTAGCCCCGAGGGCATTGGTGCTTCTGTGCATAGTGAGTCTCGGGTGCGCGTGGGGCGCCTCTGTGTATCGTTAGGATCTGTCCGTAACTTCAATAGAGTTAGCCGCTTTGAATGAGGTGCTAGATAGCATTTTTCAATGCCCAGCAGATGTTGGTGGGGTGGCCAGATTCTTCATGGTATGTACAATATTTGCCGTTGTCTCGCGGCTGACCGGGATTGCGTCTTGGTGGGCACAAGATGATGTCCTTGTGGTTGTTCTAGATTTCTTCATAGGAAAAGATGAGCGTGGTGTAGATCTCGTATCGAGATGCCTCAAATCTTTGGTTGTCCCTGTGTCGGGTACTGCTATATGGCGCATCGCGATACCGACTACCTGATGAATTGTACTTCAGTTTCTCAGGGCTCTTTCCGTACTGCTTGTCCCTCCTATCGCTATAACCTTGTCTCTCTCACGGGGTTCTATCATTCTGCTGGGCTGGCTTGTCTCTATTGGTGTATTTGTTCCTGCTATCGGTGGTCCCGGTGGGGTTTTTCACTTGAGGTGCAGTAACTGGATGAACATTGGCTTTGGTATCGCGGCTGAAGGTATCGTATTCGGCCTGTGCAAAAGAGGTAGTGGCATTGAGGAGGTCATCATATGTCTCAGGGGGATTGGTGTTTATTTGCATTAGGAAGTATCCTAGCTGGAGTGCTTGCTTGAATGCCAATGCTGCTAGGGCTGGGTCAAAGGAGTGGCATTGCTTGGCCTATTTTTTCCATCGGCAGACAAAGTCTCGCAATGGCTCGTTTGGCCTTTGCTTGAGCCTTAATAGGTCAGGTGTTATGTGATATCCACTGCCGCACAGGATGAATCGTCGTAGGAATTTGTCCCCGAGCTCTTGGAAACTATCGATGGAGTTAGTAAGAAGGTTAAGAAAACAGCGCAAGGCTTTGTCTGTTAAGGTTTCCTCGAACGCGTGGCAAGCCATTACATCCGTTTATCGGGTTCCATGTAGTAGGGATTGGAAGACTTCCATATAGTGGTATGGATCCCTAGTGCCATTATATTTCTCGATCTTGAAGGGTTTGGCCTCTGGTGGGCGCTTCTCGGCCTGTATCCGGGGGCTGAATAGGCCCATTTTGTCCTAGAAGCCAGCCGTGATCGGCTGCCAGCCTGTCCTGCTCTCAGCGCTTTCAATCTATGCCTGTAAGGAGGCGATGGTCTCACTTATCTGTAATAACAACCGAGAGTTGGGGTAGGGAGGAGGTATGTTGGTGGTAGCAGCTGTGTTTGTGCCAGATGTTCCTACCATATCAGGTGCCGGCTGGGGAGCCGGTTTTGTGCCAAGTTGACCCAGGAAGAGGAGGGAGTTTAGGTAGATCACTTGAGGTCCATTACTAGTGTTGCTAGGCGTGGGGCCTGTGGGGCTTCCCGATGTAGCTCTTAAGGGCCCGAAAGTGCCAGCGAGGCCGATGCTTGGGTCCGTAGTGAGGATTGTTCCGGGTGTTGGGACACCGCCAATAGTCTGTATTAAGGTCTCTTGCTGATGGGCCTAATTTAATGCTTCATTATGCTCGACTCGCCGCGGAGTGCCTCTCGGAGAATGCGATTCTAGTTTGCCATGTTTTCGACCTCTCGTCGAGCTGCCACGGCTTTCGTACGCTCGGCTTCAGCCTGTACCCGCACCTCTATTAGGTCGAGCATTGTTATTTCTAGTACTGTGGTTGGATCAGTGGTTATGATTGAGAGAATCTCGGTGTCCGGGCTTTGGAACTCAAGAGTGCGCTGGACCTCGTGGGTGGCTGCCTCATGGGGCGGATGGTCATTATTCTTATCAGGAATGCTGGTAGCCATTGGTGATGTGTTGTCTTGCCAGCAAGGAGCGAGGGAAGTCCTTCTAGCACCAAATATTTCAGTCGTCTCGTGAGGGGTTTGATCAAGATAAACACGGGATGTATCGGCCTGCCGCTATCACTTTCGGTCTCACTTATCTGCAAAACAGTCGAAGGTCAGTGGGAAGACCGGGTGTGCTGGCCTTCAACGCTCCGATGCTTAAGTCAATATCGTTAAAAGATAATGATAATGGAAAACAATAGTAAACAGTTACCTCTTTAGGTTGTTGGAGATGACCTTAATGTAGCAAGTTTGTGGGAGCTTGGTTCCGTTTCTTTCGGTGTGGGACGCTCGGGGTTCCCAATATGGCCCGAGGGGTATGGGGACCCTCAGCTGAGAGCTTTCCTTGCTTATGTATTGTCTATACGAGTCGTGTGCTTCCGATACTTGTGCTTAGGAGGTATGTGTATACCAACAATGTGTGTAGCTAACATTGTATGACACCTATAATTGAGGCTACAAATCATTTTCCTCTGGAGAATTCATTTGCTTACCTACTTCTTACTACTCGCCGACGACTGCCAAAAATATTTGTTTTAAGTACATCTTAATCAATCACGATTTTTTTCAAACCCTAGCTAGCTAATCGCAAAATAAACGTAATTCACTCCGAAGTCCTTGAATTGGGAGATTAAATTTAAGTATGTAACAAAGTAATGAATTCGCGCGATGCTGCGAGAATGAGATTTTACATGTAGTAGACATTAACCAAAGATGCTATTGTTTTTTTTTTTTTAGTAAAAAATATGTTATTGTTTTACATATTACGTTTTGTAGAATTCTGAAAAGAGCTTTATTCATGAAAATCCAAACCATCATATTTCGTTCGTCCATACGCAATTTCCACTTTCATTTTGATATATACATAGTTGAATAGTGGATTGTGGCAAATAGACGAAATTTGTTAAATAGAAGTTTTGAGCATGAGAGAGTGTTTTAACCAAGTTTGTCTATTTACTTTTTTATGGTTTAAAAAAAATTGCAATCAGAAACAAAAGAGTCAAAGAGTACAAGTTATGGGTTTGATTATCACTGACATATGTAAGGGTGTGGTGAGTTAAGAATTAAAAAAAATAGTTTTCAAAAATTGCAATTAGGGACAAAGGGTCAAAAGTAAAGAAATTTGGGGGCAAAATGGGTATCTCGCTATTTATTGAACAGCGATCCTTCCCATTTTCCTTTAATTAGTATAATAGAAAATTCTCCCGCGCGATGCTGCGGGTATAATTTTTTTTTTTTTCCTCAAATCTTGATGTACATAACATAATACATTTATAATTTTAGATACTACAAAAACTGGTATTTCAATCATAAAGAGAAAGATTCAGCTAACACCTGGTATTTTAACCAAGCTGGTATCAAGTTTCTACAATGGGGGTTTAGCACTGATCTAATTCATTGGCAGACTCAAATGCATCTTCAACTGAAGTAAACTCATCTGCAGATCCATGGACTGTACATACAAATCCCAATTCACTTGATCATGCAGAAGATGCAACAAATGTAAAATAAAAAAGAGAAGGAAATATACAAATAATCTAGAAATAGTTCACTACAGTTTGTTTATCTTCTTAAGTATGAACAAACCAAATCCCAAAACCAACAAAAAATAAAATGGATTAAGCTTTACATAACCATATCCTCACTAAAACTACAGACCTTATATGCAACAAACAGGTTTGGATTTCTTTACCATAGAATAAAAGATCTGTGGATTCTTTGATTGTAACATGCTCATAGGCTTTCATTAACATAATAATGAGGCATAGTTGGTTGGAACTGATACCTATATATATACATTGAGAATGAGTGGAAATTTTGAGTGATGTTCAGCTCAAGAATAGTAAGTTATGCAATTGCAACAACATTGCAGAGAACCCTCAAAACATGCATATATTGCAGAGAACTCCAAAAGCATTGTCATAGTCCCCAGATGATAGTCTGATGAAGAACCTATTATAAAGACAAAGAAAAGTTCAACTTAAAAAATAATTAAAATTATAACAACGCCTCGGAGCAGGAACAAATGTTTGTCTAGTGATGAAATCAGATATGAAGATGAACCAACCTGTGTGCTCTATGAATGGCTTGATCAGTCTCGTCCCTTATTTGGTGTCCACGATCAATAAGTTGCTGAAAATTTGAAGATAATATTCAGTTCCAAGTAATAAATGAAACTGAAATACCCATAATTTCAGTTAACCCCAAATGAATTTTGAGGAGGCTAACCTGAGATGAGGTTCCAATAACATGCATGAGAGCCTTTAGGGTTCAGCAAGATTCTGTTCATCAAAATTCAAACTCAGTGAGAAGTAACTCAAAGTTTTGTTGATTGTTATGTGAATAATATAAAAGTGCAAAATTTACCAAGCTTTTGCTGAGACTGACTGTGATGGATAAGCTTGAAATTGCCTTTTGCATACAACCTACAGAATCAAAACAAAACAACCATCACTACTCCAGCACAAAGAAAACACCCAAAAAATCGAAACCCATATCAATTGAAAGCCGAAGTTTTGAAATCACCCAATCGAAAGTACAATCAACCAAAGATCATATCTAAGAAAATAAAGCAGAAAATTGAAGAATTACAACACTGATTTGAAAATTGAATTCAAAAAAGCAAGATTGATAAACGCCTATCATCATTCAGAACCCAACAACAGCGATGAGAGATAAAAAAAAAAATAAAAAAAAAGATTGATAACAATAATAAAAAAAATCCAGACCTGCAACTATTCCAGACGCATATACCTCTCTCTCTCTCTCTCTACACCTCTTCTGCAATAAATCCAGATCGATCACTTCTTCTTTCCTCTCACAGTCTCTCTCTCCCTCTCCCTCTCTATACCTCTTCTGCAACAAATTCGGATTGATGTTGCGAAACAGTGAATGCCGATCTTGATAGAGTCTTCTCGAAGACACAAAGCATTAGGATTTTGCTTATATATATTGTGGGGAAATGGCAGCATGGTAATTCAGAAAAAACCTAGGGCAATACCGTCATTTCGAACCCTTGTGAACAGTTGAATGAACAGGGATGAACAGTCAAGGACATTCGGCTTTAGATTATAGTATAATAACACACACAAATATATATATCTATATGTGTGTGTGTGTGTGTGTGTGTGTATATAGAGATATATATATATATATATATAGACACATATAGATATATATATATATAGACACATATAGATATATATATATATATATCTATATATATGTGTGTGTGTACACAAGCAGTATAAGCTTCCCTCCATACACTACAATGTCCATTAAGCCCTCATTGCACTCGCAAGACTTCACATAATATGGCACCCATTTTTATTTTCATCACTGAAAAAGGTGAAGGTATCAAAATTGGCGGAATAGTAGGGATGTGGTGGATAGTTGGGTTGTGGTGGATAGGATGGCGATGGCGGATGGTTTTCAAAATGATACGATGGCGGCTCAACCTCAGTTCCCCCCAAAACCCAATGTGCATACGTGTGCGTCTGAGAATAAACAGGTTGTGTAGCACATCAAGCCGCGTCGTAGCTAATGCAGGGATGCGCCTCATTGTAGTTCATCGCATGCACTAGAGCAGAGTACGGCTACAGATGCTACCTTGGGTAAGGGTGCTCATACCCATGCTGCTGAGGTGGAGGGCCGTCATAGGCTGGAACTTGAATTAGGCTCTAGACATTAGGCGTTCGGCTCTGGACATTAGGCATTTGGCTCGAGACATTGGGCGGCCCATGAGGCGGAGGCCCGTGATGAGCTGGTGGCGATCCAGTGCATCGCCAGCCGGTTCACCCTCAGCAGCATTGCCATTGTCCTTCCCATTTCGCCCCTTGTTCTTTTTCTTTTTACCCCCACCGCCACTGCCATTGCCAGCACCACTTCCACTTTTCTCACCTATGTACAGCTTTAATCTCCCCACGGCCTGGTTTGGTTCCTAGGAGATTTCAGATTGGTCAGTCTGTTTCTCTTTGCTTTGGGGGTTGCTTTACTTCCTTGATCTAGTCTATTCTTTTTTATATTCTATGGTGAGTAAAGCCCAAATTTACCCTTACTATGTGCGCGTAATTACCATCGTGCTTCTTCTCCTAGTGTTGCTGAGAATTTGCAACAATCTGTTTAGAGTAGTGCTAGTATTGGTAAGATTAACGTTGTCAGGCCCGTTATTAAACCCGTGAAGAAATGCCAAGAAAATTTTTGAAATATGTCACTAATGGTGTTAGTGTGAAGAAAGTTGTGACTGATGTGGATGTGCCTTGTGAACCTTCAGATGCTGGGAATGGGATTCGCTTTCATCCTGGGATTTTTGCTCTTCCTCCTAAAGCTCCTGATCCATTAGATCCTGGACCTGAGAGACATCCCATTACAATGGCTATTGCTAGCTTAGTTATTGGTGATTCTGATGTTGGGAATCAAGCCGCCTCTATGTGTGTGCAAGATATGGTCTCTGAGGAGAATGTGATTGTTCCAGCCAACTGGGATAAGATAAATGATGTTGCAGCCTCTTCTACTGAAGAGGCTATGATGGCTGTTTGTTAGGGTTTAGCCCGCCGTTGACGCCTCACTCATTCTAGCTTTTAGGATGTCGAAGTTATTAGTGTGAAATGTTAGGGGTGCCAGAGATCAAAATATCCTTGGTATAATCCATGATTTAAAGAGAATTCATCACTTTGAAGTTTTAGTGGTGTCTGAAGGGCCTGAAGTCCAAATCGGTCAAGCTTTGGATGTTCTTAAGAAGTTGTGTTTTTCTAGTCATTATGTTGTTGATGTTATTGGCTTTTCACTGCACCAAAACTGGTCTTTTACGGCCCACCATGTGCGCCGTAAAAGCCTATTTATGGCGCACAAAAACACGCCGTAAAAGCTCGCGCAGTAAAAGACTCCATCTCTTTTACGGCGTGCATAAATGCGTCATAAAAGAATCAAATAACACGCCATAAAAGTGGTTCCACAAATATCATCTAGGTCATTTACTGCCCACATTGCACGCCGTAAAAGTCCTCCTATTAAAGGCACACACAGAACGCCGTAAAAGAGTGGCTAAACTCCTAGTTAAGACGCACAATGTGCGCCGTAAATGAGGTGTGTTCAAACAAAAAAAAAATTTCTTTTTGCGCAAATATCATACTCATATTACCCTCATTATAATTAATTTCATTTACAAAGTAACAATGAGAAATGTATTAGTAGAACTCATTACATCAATCAATTAAACCTAGCTATATCCCTAAACCCTAAACATATTTGAAGTTACCTAACTACAACAGACAACAGAGAAATTTGGGCTCGTCACTCAACTGATAGCTAACATTGAGCTTTCATCTAACCTGTCAACTAGAAACAAGCAGCTTCTATCAACATACTTTAAATCACCACTCGAATTACATATAAATGAACTGAAGCTTTTAGTTGCAAGGTGTACAATCTTTTGAATTTGATCACTTACATACCACACCAAGATAAGAGTACGTACTGACCTCTTCTTTTGTCCAAGGTATCAATTGTTTGAATGTACTAATGATTCATCTAGTATAGGAAAAGATATCATTGATCCTATTAATCAAACAGAGGATGTCATTCACCAAGTAAAAACAGAAGGTAATAAACTAATAGTTCAGTGTTATACTATATCCGCTTTTGGTTTCCTAGTTTTCAATATGATTCTTTTTCAATTACCATGTCCTTTCCTTCTCTGCTGAGCTTTTTATTCTCGTCAGTCAATTGATAGCTAGCATCGAGCTTTCATCTAACCTGTCGACTAGAAAAAGCAGCTTCTATCAACATACTTTTAAATCACCACTCCATTCTCTTAAATCACCACTCCAATCACATATAAATGAACTGAAATGAAATATCGCACACACAAACACAGTGAAGAACATCTAGGAGAAGCACCTCCTAGTAAACTTATTAATTACCATATAAACATATACAAACTTTGAAACTAGATAAATAAAATTCCATATCTGACTTGCAACTTAATACTAAGAAGCCAAAACATTAATAAAAACAGCAAACTACATACCTATCAGTGATATATACTCTAGGAGCTCATCCGAGATAAAGTCCTCAACATTCACATATACCAAATTTCCGAATCTATTAGAGGACACAAAAAATGTGTTCTTGTATCAAGCAAAATGTGTCCTCTTTTTCCTATAAGGACACAATTTTTGTGTCCTAGAACTGAAAAAAAGGTAGTCATCTTTTCTCTACAAGGACAAGCTCCTTTTATATGCCAAGTTTTAATATAAAATTCCAAAAACAAACCTGCTCCCCAGTTGTTGTTTCAAACCCACTTATGAGTGTCACAAGATTCTGGTAGATACCATCTGAACTGTCCTGCAAAAGAAGTAAAAAGGAGAGAATCAATAAATAATATCAAAAAAAATAAATACTAGGAAATCTTTTAGTATTGATCTGCATTATAATTAGGGAAAGGCTCATGCAATCATGCATATGAAAAACTAAATAACAACTCATTACTTGAAGGGATGTGTGAGCATTTAACTCATTAGCAGCCATCATATCAGCCTCATTTCCACCGGCCTTTGTGTAGGATAAACCTTCATGGTTTAAAATTCTAATAGACAATTTAAATCAGTCAGCGTATGAATCTGGAAATCAAATTGTAAGTAAGGAGAATGACAATGATGACAATATTACCTTAAAAACAACTGGAGCCCCTTTCAGTGGACCTTCCGTGACTCACATGCAATTGTGAAAGATTACAAACTAAGCACATCTTCCAACTTAAGAAAAGATCTAATTTTGCTACACAAGTTGAATACAAACACATAAACATAGCTAGAAATAACAGAGGGAGAAGGGAGGAACAATCAGATAAAGAACATCTTATCTTTGAGTGAATGTTCTTTTTCTTGGTCTGATAGTAGTTCATGTTCAATTCAGAACAATCACAATCCAGAATATATCTCTACAGCCAAGAACTTTACAGTTTAATCTGAATGATAACTTAAGCATTATGCATACTCAATCCAACCAGCCTTGTATTGTTTTATTCATTTATTTTTTTTGAAGTCAGAATGAAAATGCAAAAAGGAAAAGAGGTACGGAGAAAAACATAGATTTCAGAAAATCAGGCCAAACCTAGAGCACGGTAATCGGTTAAAGCATGGTTTTGGCCTTCTCCACCATGGGAGATATACTTCGTACATAAACAGAAAAAAGCATGCAACAATTATCTTGATATGCTGACAGTTTATAGAGAAATCGTTACTAACAGTTCCTAATATGGGTGCTACCTCATGGAACCGGGCGTAGAAAATAGAAACAAAAGACAAAAGTTGAAAATGATAGCACCAGCAAAAGTTCAATACGCCGCAAAACTAAATTTTGGCCACTGTTTGTATATTGTCATGTTCTACTTTCTTAACTTGTTATTAAGATTGTATAGTTAATGAGCCACATATGAGGCTTTGAAGATCCTGCTGAAATCATAGAACTATACTAGCATCCTCATTCACTCGCTTGGACTACATAATACTCAGCTTTAGCCTAAATTCTTGTACAAAAATCCAAAGAGAATAACTTTCTTGGCGAAATTAAGGAACTTCTGCTGTTTAAATAAAAGGACAGTATGTGTAGTAGCTTACATCAGGCCAGGTGTCGGTAATGAACTCCACAATGTCTTAAAATATATCCCCTTGAACATCAATTTGGTCCTTCTCAGTTGGCCCCTGAGGAAAAAATAATACCAAAATGTAAGGACATAGAGCTAAGCATATTTCAAAATCACTTCTTAAACTATAGTCACCTTGACAACAGAAGCTCCTGTAGCAAATTTCTTCCCTAACTTCTTTGCAGCAGACCTGCCAAGGACGAAGGCTAGGGTTCGAATGTGATAGCTCAGGCTCCTCATTTTGCTGCGGCCTCTCAGTGTAAACGATGTGGATAGCCGATCAAGAAGAAGAAGCACAAGAGCCAGAAAAAGGGTCAATATTGGAAAACTAGAGAAACTCTAGAAATCGAGGAACTAAATGTCAAAGAATAAAGGGTTACCATGTATGACCATCGCTGCAAGGCTATGTCCACTTCGGCGGAATCCAAGTAGGTGAGATGAGAAACCCAAATTAGTTGGAGCCAAATGCAAAATCATCAAATTTTCTTGTCGATCGATTCACCTCAGATCTGAAAGAAACCCCAATTCTGTTTGAGAGAGATAAGAGAGAGGTATTCACCCAGATAACTGGATGATTGGATTAGTTTGAACAAGAAGGATTAAAGAGGAAGGGATGGCTAATAATGTCAGGGTTTGGGGGGAGAGAGATGAAAGAGGAAGGGATGTCTAATAATGTCAAGGTTTGGGTCTGGCGTCTGTTTTGTGAAGCGTGAATTTATTAGTAAGAGGTCGATTGGGTGGGAGATTAGAATTTTAGCTGAAAAAAATAGGCGGGTTCTCAAAATTTGTGGCGCACTTATTTACGGCGCACTCTAAATGAATGTCGTAAATGTAAAGCAACATTTATGGCGCACTCCAAAAGCATGCCGTAAAAGACCAACTACAAAAAGCCTTTTACGGCGTGCTTTGGCACGTATTAAAAGCATGCCGTGAAAAACCATCTAGAAAAGTCTTTTACGGCACTCATTCAAAGCACGCCGTAAAAGACTAACCCAGATGAGTCTTTTACGGCTCGCATTTGGAGCACGCCGTCAATAACTACCAATTACGGCGCGCATAATATGCACGCCGTAAATTTTAGGCCATAAAAGCCTAGATTTCTTGTAGTTGTTTGTAATTAAAATTAATTTTTTCTATCTTATGTCCATGCACATCCATCAATTGAATATATACAAACGTGATGTGAAAAAATAAGCACGTTTCGGGGTTGCCACGCCATCGGTCAACCAATAAAACATATAAGTGACTACGGTTGAACAATCCGATCGGATTCGAAAATATGGTGAAATTGGCTAAATTTTTTACCACACTCATAATTTATTGTAATAAACTCATCGGACGGTCGGTTTTTACATTTTCTTTGAATTGATAGGGGTTGCTCTTTGAAGTGTATGATATATAAATATAGATTTATAAAAAATTAGTGTCTTTAAAATTTTATTTATCAATAAATTAGTATCTATATATATATATAGATTTTTTTGGGTACAATATAGTTATATAGATCTATTATCTTTGGTTGTATTTGATCATTATCCATTGAATTTCCAAAGCTTGATTAAAAAAAAAACTTGTGTCTTTAAATATTTATTTATAAATAAAACCCGCAAGGCCCAGCCCAAAAAAGCCCGCAAGGCCAAGCCCGGCCAGGCCAGAAAAAGCCCGCAAGGCCCGCTTTATATGGACGGGCTTGGATCCTTTGATTTTTAATAAAGCCCGGCCCGGCCCAAGCCCGCTATGAATGGCCCGGCCCGGCCCGTTGACGACCCCTTATGTACAACGACGGGCCTTTTGGGCCTACTGCTTTCCAGTGTTTTTGGGCTCTTGAGCAAGTTGCAGTTTCACTAGAAGTTGGCATTGCCTCTGATCAGAAATAGAAAATCTTGGCACTAGCCTTACAGATGGTAGGATATTTGAAAACAATCATCATATCACAAAACAAAGCAATTACCTGCTCACACTACACAATATTTCATAAATGTTAAAAACATAAAGGGATTACATTGCAAGAACGATTACAACATAGATTACACACCAGACCCTAAAATAAATAAATAAAAGACACAATTACATTACAATCATGTGATGAAAATAAAGAGAAAAAACACCACGGGAGTTGAGCTGCATGCTTGGTCTGCCTAACCATTTCAACGTCTCCAATACCTTTGATTTATGTAAACATGCCTTCTGTGATTACCAAATCTGTGTTCCAGCTGAGGGAATATCTTGAACAGGATTTTAAACATAGCTCTGTAATACCATTTCCTCCATTTCTTGCAAAACAGAAGTGACCCGACGGCAATTCCAAACCCACATGTAAATCCAACTTCAGCACTGATAACATTCCAATCAATGTCATCTCCAGAATTCGGATTACTTGAGCTTCCAATTAACGTTGGAGGTGGCAATATGATTGCTGTATCCGATGTAAGAGGAGGCCCCCATAATCCTTTATTACCCTCGAAGGAGGTATTTGGAAATGTTGAAAACTGAGTGCTGGTTGGGATCCTTCCTGTCAGTTGATTATATGAGACATTCAAGTACGAAAGGAAAGTGAGATTTGCAAACTGTGGTGGAATATGGCCGCTCAGGTGGTTCTGTGAGAGGTCTAAGGACTCTATGCTTCTCATGTTACTAAAGGATGATGGGATTTCGCCGGTGAAGGCATTACTGGACAGATTGAGGACAAGTAATGATCTCAGTTGACCCAATTCCTTGGGTATTGTTCCGTTGAACTTATTAGCAGAGAAGTCAATTGAAGTGAAGATGGTTAAAATCTTTACAAGATCCATCTCTAGACCTTTGCTTGTAGTTGTCACTGCATCTCTATAGCTATCACCACCTTGAAAAAAAAAGCTAAGGGGATCTTTGTAACCATCTTCATTAACCATCATTGCTTGCCATGTTGTCAATGATGTACCTGGTATTTCACCATTGAAACTGTTATGAGCTAAGTCTATGATTTGAAGCTTCGGCCAGGTGCCTTTGGTCTCGGGACATCCAATAGGTCCATAAAATTTGTTGGATCGCAACATAAGGACACACAAGCTGGATATGGTCTTCAACAAGCAGGGAAATGCATCTGTTATTTGATTGATTCCAAGGTCTAAAACCTCTAAGCTTGAACAATTGGCTAGAGATTTTGGAAATGGACCTTGTATCTGATTTCTGCTCAGAGCAAGAGTTTGCAACGGACAACCTTCAAGAAAAGTATCGGGGATAGATCCAGTAAGGTTGTTTCTCCTCAAATCAACGACAAAAAGAGAAGTCTGAGTCAAGCATTGGGGAATGGTTCCACTCAAAGAGTTATTAGAGAGATCAAGAACTTGACCACTTGCATTGCATATTGAATTTGGAATTTCCCCAGACAAGTTACTACTTGAAAGAGAGAGGTAGCCCGTGGAAGATATGAAATCACCAATGTGAATTGGCATACTAGAGCTGAAATTATTTCCTGAGTAATCCAAATAATAACCACTAACAAACGATGGTATTTGTCCCTGAATCTGGTTCGAGTGAAGATCAAGAATCATCAGATGGTAAGTAGAACCAAGTAAAGAAGCTTCTAAACTTACCAACTTGTTACACGGTAGATATAGATTCTTGAGATGAAGATCCCAAATCCAATTGGGTATCTGACCTGGAATCTGGTTGTCTGAAAGGTCCAAGTTGGTTAAATAAGATTGATTTTTCAGGAAACTTGGGAATGTTTTCAACTTGTTAGAAGCCAAAAACAAACTCTGAATCTGGAGGGAGTGCAGTGATGAGTTGGTACCATTATGATTGAACAACAAGCTATTGTAGGATAGATCAAGAGACGAAAGATTTCTCGACTCCTGAAGGCCATAAAAAGGAAAACCACTCAAGTTGTTCCAAGAAAGATTAAACTCTTGAAGCATTGGAAGATTAAAGATAGACACGGGTATTGATCCTTCCAAATTGTTGCTACTCAAATCAAGATAGGACAGCAAGTACGAAGAGACATTAGAAAATTCAAGCAACTGACCAGAGAAGTGATTTCTAGAAAGATCTAACCTCTGCAGCAAGGGAATAGAAAAGGGAGACAATGGAATACTCCCGTAGAGTAGATTGTCAGACAAGTGGAGATACTCAAGCTTGATGAGTTTGTCCCATTGAATAGAATTAATCGAACTAGAAAACTTGCTGGATGACAAGTCCAAAGACCACAATTGTGTTAGGTTTACCAGTGACTTTGGAACTGCTCCTGTGAAATTGCACTCTGAAAGATCTAATTTAGACAGATTTTTAAGGTTGCCGATAGAGTCCGGCAAGACTCCTGAAAACTTAGTCCGGGTTAGAAGAAGGGATTCGAGAGATCCATTCTTTCGAAACTCTGGTAAGGAACCACGAAGCTCTGAATTATATGATAGGACAACAGACTGTAGTGTAGGTAACTGGAATATCTCTTTGGGAAATGCTCCATACAAGTTACAATCAGAGAGGCTCAAGGAAATCAAGCTTGAAAAATTGGCGAAGAATTTTGGAACCGGACCAGAGATGTAGTTGTCATCCAATACTAACATGGATAGAGAATGAAGCCTGGCCAATGATTCATGAATAGGGCCTGAAAGACCACAACCATACAAGGTCAACACAGTCAGCTTTGGAAGTGAAGATGATATGGTTTGGCTCCATACAGTTCCCTCAGCTGATAGGTTTAGATAATCAAGATTTAGATCTGTAAGCTCTGTAAGGTTCTGGATTAAAGTGCCTAAATTTGGGTTCTCAAGTTTTAACCCCCCATCCTCGGAATGGTAATCTGTAGAGAGATCAAGAACCTTCAACCTTGTCAAGCGTGCAACCTCAATGGGAATTTGCCCTGAAAAATCAGCTTTAGTTAAATTCAAATACCTCAAATTTGCAAGCTTGCCAATTGCAGATGGAATTGAAGAGCCATTGAAGTTGTTATAGGCTAAATTGAGGCTCTGAAGGTGTTGAAGTTGGAAAAGACTGCTGGAATTGTCAATGCTGGATGAGACAAACTCCCAACTGAGGTCAAGTCCGACAACACGCCCATTAGTGCTGCAAGTTACACCGAGCCAAGAACAGCAGTCGGTGTTCGAATTCCATGTGATAAGCTTGGAGGAAAAGAAAGAATCAATTATAAGACTTTTCTTGAAATGGAGCAATGATTGTTGCTGGGCTTCAATGCAGTTGCTGTAAACTGGGACAAGGTTAGTAACAGTGGTAGTGATTAAGAAAAGGAAGAAATGGAGGAACAGAGTGGGCATCTTTTAAGCAGAGGTTTAGACACAGGCACAAATGTACCGTGGGAAAGTGATAATTGGGAACTGGTAATGGTTGTGGAGTGGTGGTGGCTTTATAAGGTCATGGAATTGGAAAATGTGTCCATAATATCTGTGCCAGGCTTGACTTTGAAGTCCTTCCTCTTTATCGATGGGCAACTTGCAAGAAAACTGAGACGCTGGGAAAGAGGTATTTCTCATGATCAATTATTTTGATGGCTACAATTGATAGCAATTTATTTTCTTTATGGTTTTTTTGTGGTGTATTTGAGAATGAAAGAGTCAATACATTCAAAGCAATAATTGATGTCTCAGTCTGGTGTATTTGTGACAGTCATATACAGCAGGAAATGGAGAAATGCCTTCCATAGTTTGAATTTTCTTCCTTGGATATTATTATTCCACAGCAATGGACAATTCAGGACTTGGGAATAGGTGGGAATGTGGGGAAGGCTGGAATGAGTCTGAAAGTGACCGAAGTTTCAGCCCTACAGAAAAATACAGAGCTAATTAAGCTGGTCGATGAAAGCTCAAAGGTAATAAGAACGTTCCTTCTTTTCAGTTATATTAGTATGTTGAGAATTTACTAGATAATAAGAACATTTTATAACTCAGGGGCAACTTACCCCTAGCCAAGAACTGCACCAGCAGCCAGTACTTGAATTCCAAGTTATGAGCTTTCAGGAAGAAGAAGAAGAATCTAATATGAGACTTTTCTTGAAATGGAACGATGATTGTTGCTGGGCGAGGTTAGTAACACAAGCAATGATAAGCCTGATTAACCAAAAGTTAACAACATATCTGTGTGATTTCGATTGCCCAGATTACTATACTGTTAAAATTCCATTGCAGAATCATTTCAGTCTGCCATCTCTGAGAATGTCAATGCTGAATCACACACTTTCAACTCTAAACAGCCTGTTTGGAATGTGCGTAGCTAGACTTTTACAGTGTGATCATAACAGCTCCTCTTCTTAGATTGATAATCACTAGGGCAAAGTTACACTACTACAAAAATTGAATCAGACGACGGCTAAAAACCGTCGTCTGATATGGAGGTAAAGCGTCGTCTATCGAGGCGCCGTCTGATGAAGATCAATTGTAGGGAACCGTCGTGTGAAGGGCTCGGCAGCATGGGGCGCAGAATGTCGACAACATTAGCTGTTGCGTGACTATTCTTCAGACAACGGGCGACTTTAGAAACTGTCGTGTGAAGGCAATTCAGAGGTCACTTTATTTTATGCCCGTTGTGTGACTTTCATTCAGACGACAGTTTTTCAAAGTATCCATTATCTATTTT
>BDJD01005842.1:155100-171420 GCA_002564525.1 Rosa multiflora
GGTTTTGCCAAGCAGAGGGAGTGTTGGGGTTGCCAGTGAGTGCCGAGTGTGAGGCAAGTCGAGAGAGGGTTTTGGTTTTGAGTTTGGGTCTGTCGTGAATGAGGCAAGTCGAGAGTGAGGCGCTGTCGAGAGAGGGTTTTGATTTTGGCTTTTTGGGTATGTTTGTTCTTTTTGTTATTTTTTTTTACTCAAGTGTTAGGGTTTCAAGCTCGACTCTATCAATTTGGACAAGGAATGACACAACAGATTTGTGTAAAAATGTGGTCTGAATGCAACCATTTAAATTTGAGGGTTTTCTTGTCGAATGTTTAATACCTATTAGGGGGGAATGTAGAGTTTGAGATGAGATTTGGCACCACATACATGGCGGAAAATTTGCCGCTCAATTTTTTTAGGGTCATACAACGGTTTTATCCTTAAACGTCTTCTGAACTCATTCGAAATTCCTTATCAGACGACGGATTTTGTAAAAACGACATCTTAAAAAATAAAAATCAATCAGACGACGGAAAACTATGATACGTCGTCTGAGAGGTGTCGTCTGATTCAATTTTTGTAGTAGTGTTATCACATTACTTCAAGAAATTATCACGTTCTTCTGAAAAGTATACTTCATCTAATTTCCTGACACACATGTATCATATTGAGTATACGCCACCATGGTTTATAGATTATCCACAAGCATAAAATATTTGTAATCAGGAATGATAAAATTTGTTGCCCAAGTGAAGCTAACCTTGTATAAATAAAAGCAAGAGAGCATTGACAGTGAACACAACAGAGCAGAAAGGTAAAAGTGCAATATGTAACACCAATACTTATGTCCACATTAACCCACTTCAAACAAGTTTTCTGCCATGTAATGTAACTCAAATGTACAATAGGTACAATACTAAGATAATATTTATAGACTACCACCACGTAGTACAAGCACTAGCTAGATTAAGGACAGAGCCACCCTCAATGTTATAGTCTTTAGCAGTTTTGTCATCTCCAAGCTGCTTGCCAGCATAAATCAGCCTGCGAACATTCAAAACTTATTATATGCCAATTGCTTGAAAATTGACCAGTACCTAACTAAGACAAAAATAATAATGCAGCAATAATACTGCTTGTTAAGACTTTATTCTTGCAATTTAAGCTATTAAAAATACTGCAGCAGGTGATGGTCCAAAACAGTTGTCAAGTTAATGAGCATCTACACCAATTATATGGCACTACACCAAAAACTGCATCACACAACGGAAAACAAATCCTCTGTTGTCTGTTGACGACAATTGAATCATACAACACATTTAATAAATCTTCGTTGTATAAAGATGCTCAAATTCTAAAACTTCTAGTTAGGAGGTGATGACACAACGGAAATAAAGATTATCTGTTGTCTGAATGAAAAAAAAAGACTGGCATATTTCCCTCCTACCATTGAGTCAAATTTGGCTCCAAATTGTACCCTAGATGTCATTAAATTGGACAACAGTTTAAATTATCTGTTGTCTGAATGAAAAAAAAGACTGGCATATTTCCCTCCTACCATTGAGTCAAATTTGGCTCCAAATTGTACCCTAGATGTCATTAAATTGGACAACAGTTTAGTTACTTCTGTTGTAGGAGTATACCCGCAAATCATCATACAATGGTTTTTAATGTTCTGTTGTGCAAGTGAGTACCAAAATTTGGAAATGGCTCCAAAATGACATTCATTCCCCCCAAAACGAGAAAATTCGGCTGCAATTGTTTGTTATGCTTGCAAGTTCCAACAACAGAATGAACTATTTCCGTTGTGTGAATGAGAAATGACTAGCCTAAGCGCGAAACCTAACATTTTGATTGCAGAGGCGGGAAATTTCCATCTTTCATTCCCTTAGCTATGTAACAAATCAGACAACGTAAACGAATCTATACGTTGTCTGATTAAAAAAAAAAAACAAATTAATGCCTATTGCCTCAGGCAACTCGAGGGCACACTTAATGCCTTGGCCATTTTTTATGTCTGAGAGAGAAACCCCGAGCTTTTCTTCACTTCGAGCAAAATCTGGAGCTTTTCTTCATCATCTTCTCAAAACACTTAGCCATCACAAATCACCATCTTTCAAAGTCTGAATTTAGATTCTATTCGATTTGGGTTCGAGTTGGGTTCAATTTGGGGGGGTGGTTTCATTCTGCTGAAATGGGGGATTTGAGTTATGACCAATCGAGTTGGGTTCTACTCGATTAGGATATTTCTTCCGCCCCAGAGAGAAGATAAATCTCATTCTTTGCAAGCTCCAGACGGGGTATTTCTTCTCTTCTTCTCTTATTCTCTTCTCTCCCAGAAGCCTCAACTCCTCTTCAAGGCTGGGGGTTTTTCATTCTGCAGAAATGGGGGATTTGGGTTCTGACCAATCGAGTTGGGTTCTACTCGATTAGGGTATTTCTTCTGCCCCAGAGAGAAGATAAATCTCATTTGGGGTTTTTCATTCTGCAGAAATGGGGGATTTGGGTTCTGACCAATCGAGTTGGGTTCTACTCGATTAGGGTATTTCTTCTGCCCTAGAGAGAAGATAAATCTCATTCTTTGCAAGCTCCAGACGGGGTATTTCTTCTCTTATTCTGTTATTCTCTTCTCTCCCAGAAGCCTCAACTCCTCTTCAAGGCTTCAACATCGTTCCTTGGCTCCGACACCTTCTTCCACCAAATCCAATCACAGCCACCAAACTCTAATCAAAACCTCATAATCCCGTCGTCTTCTCTAGTTCTTGAAAGTCTACTCGTCTCTGCCAAACCCCAACTCAACCCTAAAAAGAATCTCCATCGAAGCACCCGGTCATCGTTATTGTTATCGTCATCGTTACCTTCGATGTCGTTCCGCGTCAGAGCTTTCTCCAATGACGAAGCGAGCGAAAGAGGCCGTGAAGCTTCCGGAGAAGCCGTCGATATGCACCGCCGACGAGCTCCACTACGTCTCCGTGCCCAACACCGATTGAAGGCTCGCCCTCTTGTGATACCGCCTTTGCCCCACGGTATTAGATTTCCTATGATTTTGATTCAGTTTATATATGAGTATATCTAATTATGTATTAGTAAAATTGAGTTGTTCGAAATGGGTTTGAATGTTGAAAAAATTGAACAGGCCCCTCAGAGGAATCACCCATTGCTGCTATTGTCTGGGTATAGGCTGCTGCATTCCTTTCGTTGGGTATAGCTGCTGCAAGGTGCTGCGTTCTTTTCTCTTCCTCTCTTAGAGTCTCAGAGATCGAAGGCTTCTACTCTTCGTCTTCAATTTGGGGTAATCAACTGAATGTAATTTTGTTATGTTTATTCAATTCAATTTGGGGAAATTTTTAGGGTTTAGACTTGATGTTGATTTCAATTTCGTGGGTTTTTATTTAGGCATTTAGCAATGGTTTCAGATGTGAGGAACTGAGGACTGAGGAACAATGGTTTTGGATTTATTGGTATAATTGTGGTGGTTTCAGATTTGTTTTTGTATAATTGTGAAATTGTCAAAGAACACTTCTTCTGACTTAGAACCCCTTAAGTCACACACCCGGGTTTGGGGTGTGACACAGAGTTCGTTTGTCAAGCTGAAATCTTACTGAGTTTCCCTTGATACGATGTTCCTTTGGAATCTTAATTCCTTCTTATGGTAAATATATGAATGCATGTTTAGCAACTTGTTCAAGGCAACAAGTATCCTTGTCTTGGATCTTTTAATCTTGACACAAACCTAGCCTTTGACTATCATTGTTGGAATTCTTTGAAGTGTGTACAGCAAATACGTTTCTTTCCTTTTCAAAATCTCTTCTTATTAAGTTTAATTGCAGCAATGAATCTTTAGATTTTGATATATCATCTAAGTGTCCTATTGAATATCTGATCTATTTCTACCTTGTTTCAAAATAGTATGGCTGCACTTGAGTCTATTTCTTATCCCATTCGTATTCATAGCTCATTCATACAAAGTTCTTCATATTAGTGCCTTTATCCATTTGTATTCATACACTTGTGGTCTGTGATATTGAAAACAAAAAGCTGCTTTTTGTTATGTTTTCTACAAGTGAAAACAAAGCTTCTTAATTGCGAACTTTACCTGATACAATAATTCAATGCTTTGCATATTCTTACTGTTCTGTTTTTCATAAGGGAATGGATATATGACATAACAAGGTTTCTTGCTTTCAAATATTTTACTTATTTGTTTTATTCACGGTGCCAAACTACCCTATTCGAATTAATTTCAAACTAGCCTTCTTTGGTATTCCTTTTTCCTGACTTATTGACCTTCAAATGATCTGAATTTTTGATATGTTTTACTTCTCTTAGTTAATAAACGATCTGGAAATTTTCATCGGATTTCGACATAAAGTGAACGTTATGTGATTTTTTCAAGTTTGGTCTGTAATTGAGAAAGTTCCAGAATTTTAAATGTTCCTCTGATTTTCTGTTGAGATATGAACTTCTATCTTCTGTTATTCTCTTCTCTCCCAGAAGCCTCAACTCCTCTTCAAGGCTTCAACATCGTGCCTTGGCTCCGACACCTTCTTCCACCAAATCCAATCACAGCCACCAAACTCTAATCAAAACCTCATAATCCCGTCGTCTTCTCTAGTTCTTGAAAGTCTACTCGTCTCTGCCAAACCCCAACTCAACCCTAAAAAGAATCTCCATCGAAGCACCCGGTCATCGTTATCGTTATCGTCATCGTTACCTTCGATGTCGTTCCGCGTCAGAGCTTTCTCCAAGGACGAAGCGAGCGAAAGAGGCAGTGAAGCTTCCGGAGAAGCCGTCGATATGCACCGCCGACGAGCTCCACTACGTCTCCGTGCCCAACACCGATTGAAGGCTCGCCCTCTTGTGATACCGCCTTTGCCCCACGGTATTAGATTTCCTATGATTTTTATTCAGTTTATATATGAGTATATCTAATTATGTATTAGTAAAATTGAGTTGTTCGAAATGGGTTTGAATGTTGAAAAAATTGAACAGGCCCCTCAGAGGAATCACCCATTGCTGCTATTGTCTGGGTATAGGCTGCTGCATTCCTTTCGTTGGGTATAGCTGCTGCAAGGTGCTGCGTTCTTTTCTCTTCCTCTCTTAGAGTCTCAGAGATCGAAGGCTTCTACTCTTCGTCTTCAATTTGGGGTAATCAACTGAATGTAATTTTGTTATGTTTATTCAATTCAATTTGGCGAAATTTTTAGGGTTTAGACTTGATGTTGATTTCAATTTCGTGGGTTTTTATTTAGGCATTTAGCAATGGTTTCAGATGTGAGGAACTGAGGACTGAGGAACAATGGTTTTGGATTTATTGGTATAATTGTGGTGGTTTCAGATTTGTTTTTGTATAATTGTGAAATTGTCAAAGAACACTTCTTCTGACTTAGAACCCCTTAAGTCACACACCCGGGTTTGGGGTGTGACACAGAGTTCGTTTGTCAAGCTGAAATCTTACTGAGTTTCCCTTGATACGATGTTCCTTTGGAATCTTAATTCCTTCTTATGGTAAATATATGAATGCATGTTTAGCAACTTGTTCAAGGCAACAAGTATCCTTGTCTTGGATCTTTTAATCTTGACACAAACCTAGCCTTTGACTATCATTGTTGGAATTCTTTGAAGTGTGTACAGCAAATACGTTTCTTTCCTTTTCAAAATCTCTTCTTATCAGTTTAATTGCAGCAATGAATCTTTAGATTTTGATATATCATCTAAGTGTCCTATTGAATATCTGATCTATTTCTACCTTGTTTCAAAATAGTATGGCTGCACTTGAGTCTATTTCTTATCCCATTCGTATTCATAGCTCATTCATATAAAGTTCTTCATATTAGTGCCTTTATCCATTTGTATTCATACACTTGTGGTCTGTGATATTGAAAACAAATAGCTGCTTTTTGTTATGTTTTCTCCAAGTGAAAACAAAGCTTCTTAATTGCGAACTTTACCTGATACAATAATTCAATGCTTTGCATATTCTTACTGTTCTGTTTTTCATAAGGGAATGGATATATGACATAACAAGGTTTCTTGCTTTCAAATATTTTACTTATTTGTTTTATTCACGGTGCCAAACTACCCTATTCGAATTAATTTCAAACTAGCCTTCTTTGGTATTCCTTTTTCCTGACTTATTGACCTTCAAATGATCTGAATTTTTTATATGTTTTACTTCTCTTAGTTAATAAACGATCTGGAAATTTTCATCGGATTTCGACATAAAGTGAACGTTATGTGAATTTTTCAAGTTTGGTCTGTAATTGAGAAAGTTCCAGAATTTTAAATGTTCCTCTGATTTTCTGTTGAGATATGAACTTCTATTTGAATTATTTAACTTCTGGTTTTTCTGTATATTGAACTAGACATCCCAATGTTTGTTTCAAAACTGATTCCTTGTCATTTGGACTTGCAATGAATTTTTGTTGAATTGTTCAAAGCAGACCTACTGGAAGAAGGATCTTTTGATTCCTTAGTTGATGGTAGTGTAGCTGTTTTTCATACAGCATCCCCATTTTATCACAATCCCAGTGATTCACATGTACATCCCCTCTCACTTTAATTGCTTTAAGTTGTTATGCACTACTTAGTGTGTATGTATATCAAAATGCAACTCTTCTGTAAAATTCTTCATAATGCCTATTGTTTGGAGTTGTAAATGAGTTTGGTGTATTCCACTAGCAGCATTGGGACGTCCTCTTCATAATGCTATTGTTTGGATGGTTGGTAGTTGGTACAGCTCTATTTACAGGTATTATTTTTTACTTTGACAATAGAATCTGATTTGGATTTTGATTGTTGTCATGATATACTGGTTCAATGCCTATGGGAAACTTCCTAGCTCCTTGTTGGAAAGAGAAGGCGATAGAGAATTAACTCATGAACATATGTTTTGTTGGTAATTAATGAATTGCTTGATTCATTTCAGCTTGATAAGAGCAAAAAAAGAAGGAAACTGATATACAAGGAACAATGCAATATCAGCTTGATAAGCATCAGGACATGATCTTAAGCTACAAAATTGGAAACTTTTTTTGATAAAGTCATAAAGGGTCCAAATTCCAGTATTAGAGATGAAATGGATTGGATCATTCATTTATGGCATGTTTAATATTGATCTGCATTGAATTTATGCATATCAATTGTCAATTGAGACGAAGCTAGTAATATTGATTTTTAAGAATTGTGCTTGTTGCTGCTTATCAAAGCTATCCACTCAAAATAAAATTTCAGGTTATGGAAGGGACATCTGAGACTCCCAATTCCACTCCCATGCATACTCCAACTAATGGTTCAAGCACTGGAACCACTCCAACACCCACACCCACACCTACTCAGATGGTGGATCAAGGTCATCAACAAGGAGCTGCTTGTTCGAACTTATGCTCCTGTGCATTTCAGGTTTGCTCTATCATTTAAGCTGCTTAGTCTCATTGGTAGATTACGATTTGCTTATTTGTCTCATTAATTAAATGTGTATAATGTTCAAATGTACCTCTATCTTAGCTGATACAATCACCAGTCTGACTTATCTATCGACATCGAATTATTATGACATGTATTGGTAATTTAGTATTTGATAAGTGATGGGAAACCTTGTGCAGGATTTTGAATGGTGAAGATGTAGATATAGAGGAAACGGTTCTTCGCACTCCAATATCCAAATCGTAGAAGAACCATTCAGATTTGTTCTACTCAACACCACAATACAAATAGGAACATTCCTTCTGGTGCTGCAATATGTGCTAACTTGTGAAGCTTCACAACAAGCTTGGAGGTGATGCAAATAAGAATATAGTGCACAAGATGCTTGGTAAAGTGACACATGAAGGTTTTGTTGAAGTGAAAAGATATTATATCAGCTTTTGATTCATGTGTAGCTAGTTAGGAATGCTTTTCTTCTTTTATTGTTGGCTTGAAATTTGGAATATTTTGTTTGGGAAATACTGCCTTTTGTAGTTTTATGTACAGAATGTTGGATTATGATGGATTGCTTGAAAGATATAGTCACTGTTTATTAGGTAAAATGGACCAAATTAATGCACAAATCAATTCAGAGAATGGATGTTTGCAGCAATCATACAACAGATTTTCAAAAATGTCAACCAACGTTGTTTGAACCAAAAATTCTGGGTATTCACACAACGCATTGATAGGTATCACACAATGGATTTCAATAAGTAACGTCGTCTAGTTTTAAGCTAATACAACAGAAAATACTAGAACACAGTTGTCTTACTTTTAATCACACGACAGCCAAACTACAAAACCGTTGTATGAAAATTCAACCCACAACGGCATAAAAGCAAATTCTGTTGTGTGAACTGCTGCGCACAAGTGCTGCGCATGGGTGTGTCCGGCATCTGTCGAGTTCTTGGACAACAGTGTTAAGAGATATACGTCGACTGACTTTGTATCATACAACGGTGAATTCACCGTCGTCTGATTTTTCATCAGACATCATCGAGATAGACGACGGTGAGTCTTCAAATCAGACGACGTTTTTTCACCGTCGTGTGATGCAGTTTTTGGTGTAGTGTGGTACCCAAGATTCAAATCAGACGGAGCACCTAGAGTCCTAAACAGGAATAGAAACAAAGTCAACTATAACTTGACCAACCTTCAGTGGCCAAGAGTGGTCAAGACAATCTTTTAAGTTGTATGGAAAACCATGAGAGCCTTTCGGAAGTAAAAAATGAGCCAATGCTGATACAACTTCCAACACTAACCAATGCATTACTCACTGCCACATTTGAAACAAAAGCTCAAAGTATTGAACAGATCAATCATTTTTCTTCTTTCCAACTATAGGAACTTCACAGGCAGCAAAGCATAAACAATGTTATATTTGCATGGATGATATTTGCAAGCCATGAAAAGTAACTAAACTAAGAGTTCAATTTATTAACATGTAATGCATACTAATGCTAGATAAAAGTACAAAACCAGACATAACTCAAGTTCAAGTAACTTATAACTTTCAAATGATAAAATCTGAGAAGAAGGAGAAAAAAGTACCTTTGTTGCACCAGAGGAATTCCCTCTTTCTCCTCAACCCTTTCCTTAATTCGGTCAATGGTGTCAGTCGGTTCAATATCAATCTCAATTTCTTTCCCGGCAAGAGTCTTCACCTTAATCATAGTTCCTCCCCTCAGCCTCAAAACCAGGTGAAGAGTTGACTCCTTTTGGATGTTATAATCTGCAAGAGTTCTACCATCTTCCAATTGCTTACCGGCAAAAATCAATCTCTGTTGATCAGGAGGGATGCCTTCCTTATCCTGAAAACAAGGGTATATTACATGACTGCGTATAAAGGAAAATGTAGATTAAGGATAATTTCAAAGAAACAGCAGATATCAGAGGCCGAAAACCATGTCTGTTCATAAAATTTCACATTATACATCTAGTGCTTTCATCATGATAAGTAGTTCTTTGATAAGACTAAGCTCTTTCGCCCTCATGTATATAAATCAGTTCACCATTCCGAGTAGCTACTACAAACCTGATCATTGATCAAGTTCTTGTACAGCAACAGAATTGCTGAACAATACGAAACACTATGAGCACGAAGGTTTAACTATACAATTAGGAGTGAAAAATCAAAAGTAACTTCTTTAAGGGGGAAACTCATTCATTGACAATCTAGTCTATATCCCTTTATCTCCCAAAAGGCCCAATTTCTGGCAAAAAAAATCACAGATTTCCTTTAACAATAACAATTATCCTAAACATACAAATAGACAGGCCCAATAGCTCAATTCAGAAACCCTAAACCTAACTATCAAATTCTTCCAACACCGACTTCCAAAGAAATCGTTCAGTCCCAAATAAAACACACCATGTTGAAGGAAAATCAGTTTTGTGTGCCTAATCAAACTAGGAGTAGCAATAGGA
The DNA here is from genome assembly GCA_002564525.1 of Rosa multiflora. Taxonomy (NCBI): domain Eukaryota; kingdom Viridiplantae; phylum Streptophyta; class Magnoliopsida; order Rosales; family Rosaceae; genus Rosa; species Rosa multiflora. Next base: position 164,971 of record BDJD01005842.1, read on the forward strand.
GAGAATGTTCTAAAATTCCTAGTTCTATTCGGATTAGATTTCCTTGTAACATTAGAACATGTACTATGTAATCCCTATATATAGGGCTCCTATTCTCAATAATGAAATACAATTCTCTCTTCAATCTCTCTCGAATTCTCTCTTCCTTAAACACGTTATCAGCACGAGCTTTAACCACAAACCAAAAACCAAAAACCCGAAATTCTTCTTCATCACCGCAGCTCCTAGTGTAAGGTTTTGTGGACTAATCAATATCAACTAAAGTCCCAGTAACTTATTACTCTTCATACAGAACATGTAATTGGACTAAGTTATGTTATTCTAATTGCATTCCTCCTACAATAAGGGTATGTATATAAAGAACTACTTGGTCGCTGCTCTAGCTGTCATAACTATCAATTGAGAATTCATAACCTCTACCCATTGGAGACTCTCACTAAAGGATAGCTTAGAGGAGAACCAACCAAGTGCATCAGCTCTTAAGTTCAACTTGTATTCTTCAACAATGGCTGCAGCTCCAGGTAAGTTTGTGTTCTTACATTGAGTACAATTAACATATGCATACATTCAGTTTTCACTTATACCTAGCCCATGCTAGCTTCACCTGCGCACCTGCCCCTGCAGCACCTACGCATCCCTGCTGCCCCTGCAGCACCGCTGCAAGTCTGCTGCCCCTGCAGCACCAACGCACACCAACTGCATCCTTCTCGTTTCCTGTGCACGTCAGTCTACTTTCAAGCCCCGAAACATCTAGTTTGGAACCTCAGATCAAAATCTTTTCTTCATCAAAGTTGTTCGTCTCTGTCTCTTCCATCTGACCTCCAAATTTCAGCCTTATCGGAGTTATTTTGAGACCTATACACTAATCGAAGTGAAAGCTGTTCAGAAGAGAATTTGCTCCGAATTTCAACAAGTTTTTAAATTAAAGTTCCTGCTTTCCGAAATTTAAATTTCTTCTTCTTTTTCTCAGGGACTTGTAACCTCCCTTCTTCTACATCCCACCTTTCTTATAACATGGGTTCGATTCTTGAAGAGCGGAATCGTGGGGATTCACGCTATTAACGAACTAAGAGCGTTCGTAAGACTTCGGACTAAGAGCGTCCGTAAGCATCGATTTATAACCATATAAACATCATTGTTTCTGTCTAATCCAAAATTTCTTGGAAATCGATTTCTTGGTAGCATAGCTCAGAAATCTTATTTATATTAGTTTTCGTGGAAGCGTTGACTCCGAAACTAACTTGTTTTTGTTTCATCTTTTTGGATGTCAAACATGAACAAACTCGATTTTGTTCCATTGGATTATGCAGGCAAAAGGTACTTAATATGGGTCATTGATGTTGAGATCCACCTTATTGCCCGTGATTTATTGCATACTATCCAAGAGCTTTGTCCTATAAAAACAGCTCCAGACCCTCAAACTGAGAAAGATAATTCCAGGGCACTTGCCTTCATGAAACGTCACATGGATAGTGACCTTCAGTTTGAGTTCATAAATGAGGATAGCGCTACAAAGCTTTGGCAAGCGCTTCGTGAACAATATGGCAATGTTGGTGACTCCATCCTTCCAAATACAGAAGCAGAATGGAAAGATCTTCGCTTCTCTGAATTTGACACAGTCATGCAATTTTATTCGGAAGCCCTCCGCATCAGAGCAATGATGCGTCTCTGTGGAAAGACGATCACAGAAGACCAACTGATTGAGAAAACCCTCAATACCTTCCCCGTCTATGCTATGAGGTCCTCTGGTTTATTCCGGACTCATGTAAATGCAAGACGGATCACAAGTTTTCAACAGCTTATTAAAGCTATGGCCACTGCTGAAACACGTGGCAACGAGCGTGTGAAAAGAGAAATTGATAGGCTTCAAGATAGCCATCAAGAGCATCATCCTATGGCTAGAGAAAATCGCCATCGACGTCATGATCCATACAATCGAAATGCTTAATAAGGTAATCGCTCAAGGCGACAATCACACGACCGTAGGAGGCGTGATTTTGAGGGACGAAGGGTTGGAAACCATGGAGCTAACGTTGGACATGGACATCACTTTCCAACGCCACCAGTCCTAGGGACTATGCATATTGCGCCAATGCGCCTCAAGCAAGGGAGAATCCTCTTTATGGTGTCTATTTCTGATATGGAACGTCTGATCAATGGACCTGAATTTGCAATGTAACTACAAAGGTAGCCGCATCATGGTGATCAAGACATCGAGTTCACAAAGACTTTAAATCTAGGGATGAAGACAAAACGCCGCAGATTTTTATTCAGAATAGTCTTTTATTTTCCAAGAATTATGTAATGGAAATATGCCTTAGTCAATAAATGACATTTTGTATTAACTCTTTCTCATGTGGCGCATTCAATGAAGTATGATGTCTAGGAAAGTAATTGAGATTAGTGGTACTTAAGAGAGCTTCGCTCCACCGACATCTCTCTCTACTTCCCTGGTCATATTTGATTGGAGTTACCAAATGGATAGAGTGACTACGATTTGTCTAAATTTGATTTTTATGTTGGATTAGATTTTGGTCACGAAACCTTGATGTAATCATTGGCTATTATTAATAAAGTATCAATTTATTTTATCTCATGTCTTGGACATATTTTTCGAACTTTATTACTTCAAAGATATAAGAGCCAATGGTTTTCATGTGGAAACACATTGTGAGAATGGACAAGAGTTCCTTTGCATCACCTCTAATGACTACGAACATAAAAAAGTCTTAGAGAAACTTATGTGTCAATCTAGTGGGTTGTATGCAACCACTATTCGAGTAATTGAATCCAATCATGTTATGAGAGATGATTTATGGGATTCCGACACATATAGGCTTTGGCGTGACCGTTTGGGACACCCAGGTCGTGATATGATGATCCGTATATTAACGACTTCACACGGACATCCATTTTTCAGAACGAAAAGAAGTAAAAATTGGATTTTGGACTCCGAGAGAGCCCCTGCGCCTCAAGGGGCCGTTCACCCTCAAAACCGGCCATCCTTGGCCAGCACTGCTGTCCCCCTGCTGCCTCAAGGTGGCATTGATGCCACCAATGCTCTTTCAACTCCAAAATTTGCTTCTCAAGTCAATTGTGACTTCGTGGCTCAACCTAAATCCTCATTGGTTGTTTCTAAAGCCCATCATTCGTTCTACAAAGCCTGCTCTTTAGCAAAATTAGGATCGAGACCATCCTATGCAAAGGACACTAAAGAAAATATATCATTCTTGCAAAGAATCCAAGGTGATATTTGTGGACCTATTCAACCATCATGCGGACCATTTAGATATTTTATGGTGTTAGTTGATGCATCGACACGCTAGTCACATGTCATACTATTGTCCACAAGGAACGCTGCATTTGCTAAACTCCTAGCCCAAATTATTAAGTTAAGGGCTCACCACCCTGATCATCCCATTAAGTCTATACGATTAGACAACGCTGGGGAGTTTACATCAAAAACTTTTGATGATTATTGCATGTCCATTGGGATTGAAGTTGAACATCCAGTTCCTCATGTTCACACCCAAAATGGTCTCGCAGAAGCCGCCATTAAACGACTAAAAATGGTCGCTAGGGCATTGGTAATGTTGCATGCAGCTGTGCTTATTCGTCTGAGGCCCACTGCCACTCAACCCTTCTCTGCATCCCAGATGGTGACTGGGTATAGCCTGAAGTTTCACACTTACGCATATTTGGGTGTGCAGTCTATGTGCCAATTGCGCCGCCACAACGCACTAAAATGGGTCCTCAAAGACGATTAGGCGTTTATGTTGGATATGATTCTCCAACAATTGTCCGCTACTTAGAACCCTTGACAGGCGATCTCTTTACTACTAGATTTGCGGATTGTTAGTTCGATGAGACAGTCTTCTCGTCGTTAGGGGGAGATAAGAACATAAATGTCAACAGGAATGACAGGAATTGTCGTGGTCTGTCCCCACTCTGTCTCATCTTGATCCCCGAACCGCACAGTCCGAAATTGAAGTGCGGAGAATTCTCGATCTTCATAACGTAGCAGAATCGATGCCTGATGCGTTTTCTGAAATCGCTAAAGTGACGAGATCACATATACCTGCTGTAAACGTGCCTGCAAGGATTGATGTCCCTAAAATTAGAGGACATGAAGCCATCTCATGGGCACCTTAGCATGGCGCCAGCGTCCCCTCTCATAGTGATGGTGACGTTGTGGCTAGGCCCATGGCTCCTGCCAGAAAGCGCGGGAGGTCCATAGGTTCGATGGATTCTCGCCTAAGAAAGAAAGCGAGTTTGGCACAAAATAATCCATTAATCATCGATGTAAATAATCCATCTTATGAGAATATTCTGGATTATGCTTATGTCCAAGAGACATCATTGGGGGACGCTCCAATGTCAGAACCAACTGCAGAGAATAGAGAGATCTCCATGAACTACACTAGTGTACATGAGATGATGGATAGAAATTTTATGGCAATTGATGATGCATTTGCATATCATGTTGCAAAAGAAATTATAGAATATGATGATATCGAACCTCGCTCTGTCGAAGAATGTCAACACAGAGCGGATTGGCCTAAATGGAAAGATGCGATCCAGGCTGAATTGGATTCACTAGCAAAGAGACAGCCTATAACGCAGACACCCCCAGATATAAAACTTGTTGGCCATAAATGGGTCTTTGTTAGAAAGCGTAATGAGAAAAATGAGGCGGTTAGATATAAAGCCCGCCTCGTGGAGCAAGGTTTCTCACAACGCCCTGGAATCGACTTCTAGGAGACATATTCTCCCTTAATGGACGTTATAACGTTCCGCTACCTTGTCAGTTTGGTAGTTTCTGAAAAACTTGACATGCACCTTATGGATGTGGTATCAGCATATCTCTATGGGGATCTAGATTTAGAGATATATATGAAGGTTCCAGATGGACTTCAATTACCCAAATCAAGTGGCTCTAAACCACGGAGCTCGTTTTCAATAAGATTAAAACGCTCACTATATGTATTAAAACAATACGGACAGATGTGGTATAATCGTCTAAGTGACTACTTCATTGGGAAGGGATATATTAATGATGAAATATGCCCATGCGTGTTCATTAAAAAAACAAGTTCCGTATTTGCAATCGTAGCAGTTTATGTCGATGACATGAACCTAATTGGAACTCTAGATGAGTTGAAGGAAACTGCTAAACACTTGAAATCCGAATTTGAGATGAAAGATCTTGGGAAAACACAGTTTTGTCTCGGTTTAGAACTCGAGCACCGGAGTGATGGGATTTTGATCCATCAGTCTGCATATACTCAGAAAATTCTAAGGCGCTTTAATGAAGATAAAGCAAAGCCTGTGAGTACTCCCATGATTGGTCGTAGTCTTGAGCCCGGAAATGATCCATTTCATCCAAAGGATGAGGACGAAGATTCATTAGAGGCCGAAGTGCCCTACTTAAGTGCAATAGGCGCATTATTGTACTTAACTCAATGCACAAGACCAGACATCTCCTTCGCAGTGAACTTGTCAGCTAGACATAGCTCTTCTCCAACACGCCGCCATTGGATTGGTGTAAAGACAATCTTTCGATACCTTAGAGGTACGATTGATATGGGCATATTCTATCCCTACAGAAAGAAAAGCAATGACGGAAATTTGGGATCGGACCCCAAGAGGCGAAATGCCACCGTCCAAGGGTTGGCCGCCGCCGCAGTCCATGGTGGCCAGCATCTCCCTACTCCCCTCCATCAAAACGACAACGATGTTTTGATGGGTTTTACTGATGCAGGGTACCTCTCTGACCCTCACAAAGGTCGCTCCCAAACGGGTTATGTCTTTACCATGGGAAGCATTGCGATATCTTGGAAGTCTACGAAACAGCTTGTTGCTACTTCCTCAAATCATGCAGAGATTATTGCTCTACATGAAGCTATGCGTGAATGCATATGGCTAAGGTCTGTAATTAGACATATTCAAGGAAGTTGTGGTTTGAAGTCTACCACGGATAAACCTACATGCATTTATGAGGATAATGCAGCTCGTATTGAGCAAATGAAGTTAGGTTTCATCAAGGGCGACAACACCAAGCATATATCGCCCAAGTTCTTCTATAATCAACAACAACAATCACTTCTAAAGATTGAAGTGAATCAAATTCGATCAGAGGATAATGTAGCGGACTTATTCACTAAGTCGTTACCTAAATCCACCTTCGAGAAACATGTGAAGAGCATCGGATTGAGAAAGTTATCCGAACTCCCACGATTGTAGCAATCAGGGGGAGATATCGACATCAAGGGGAATTATGTTGTCTACATGTTCGTTCTCGAAGAATGAAGGACGTGTTATACTCTTTTTCTCCTCCTTGAGCTTATTTTTGTCCCACAGGGTTTTTTTTACTCGAGCAAGGTTTTTAACGAAGCAACGAATGAAGCGTCACCACCAAGTTTGAGCGGCACAAGGGGGAGTGTTGAAGGA
>BDJD01005842.1:178486-201287 GCA_002564525.1 Rosa multiflora
GCAGATTCCCATTTATAAACTTATTATATAGAAATGGAAGCATGCACAAGACTTATATAATACATATAAATATATAGAGAGAGACGTATATGAAAAGGCAGAGGACAGCAGGATAATTTAGCATTTCAAAAAGAGAAGAGTGATCAATAAGAAAGCTGTCAAAAAATGTGAAGTATCTCTGTTTTAGATTAGACTAGAAATTTTTCCCGTGCTTTGCTGCGGAGTATGTTTTTTTAAATGAATTAGAACAACGAAATACAAAAGCAACATTGTTACATATTATTGAAGTAGTCAAACAGTGTTTATACCTATTACATTTTAGTTAAAGCTTGTTCAACTGGAGCTGGTGCAAAAGTGCTAGAAGGGTTATAAGCTAATCTAGCAAAGGTTTCAAAAAATGCAGATGCAGAGAGGTGATAAGAGGAAGGAGTCCTAGAATATAATATGTACTATGATGTATTTTCAGTTGACACTACTACAAAAAGGTCATCAGACGACGGTGGATTTCTGTTGTCTGATGACCAAGCTGACCGTGGTCTAAGTGAGTGTTGTGTGATTGAAAAATCAGACAACGGTGATTTCACCGTTGTGTGATAGTAGTTTGCTCAACAGAAATACCTATTTCCGTTGTGTGAGTTCTGCGCAGCATGTGCCTGGCATGTGCGGCGATGCCTCGGCACATTCAGACAACAGAAGAAAGAATTCACTGTTGTGTGAGATTCATAACACACAACAGAAACAAAATGATCACTGTTGTCTAAGTAATTAACAGACAACGGAGATAATTTTACTTCAGTTGTGTGTTACTTACCTCAGACAACAAATATTAAGTTATATCCGTTGTCTGTTATTAGTCTCAGACAACAAATAATGAGTTATATCCGTTGTGTGTTATGAATCTCAGACAACAAAGAATGAGTTATATCCGTTGTGTGTTATGAATCTCAGACAACAAAGAATGAGTTATATCCGTTGTGTGTTATGAATCTCAGACAACAAAGAATGAGTTATATCCGTTGTGTGTTATGAATCTCAGACAACAAAGAATGAGTTATATCCGTTGTGTGTTATGAATCTCAGACAACAAAGAATGAGTTATATCCGTTGTGTGTTATGAATCTCAGACAACAAAGAATGAGTTATATCCGTTGTGTGTTATGAATCTCAGACAACAAAGAATGAGTTATATCCGTTGTGTGTTATGAATCTCAGACAACAAAGAATGAGTTATATCCGTTGTGTGTTATGAATCTCAGACAACAAAGAATGAGTTATATCCGTTGTGTGTTATGAATCTCAGACAACAAAGAATGAGTTATATCCGTTGTGTGTTATGAATCTCAGACAACAAAGAATGAGTTATATCCGTTGTGTGTTATGAATCTCAGACAACAAAGAATGAGTTATATCCGTTGTGTGTTATGAATCTCAGACAACAAAGAATGAGTTATATCCGTTGTGTGTTATGAATCTCAGACAACAAAGAATGAGTTATATCCGTTGTGTGTTATGAATCTCAGACAACAAAGAATGAGTTATATCCGTTGTGTGTTATGAATCTCAGACAACAAAGAATGAGTTATATCCGTTGTGTGTTATGAATCTCAGACAACAAAGAATGAGTTATATCCGTTGTGTGTTATGAATCTCAGACAACAAAGAATGAGTTATATCCGTTGTGTGTTATGAATCTCAGACAACAAATATACTACTAGGCTACTTTATGTTTATGGGTAAAGTACAAAAATTACAAATGCACCTATTTCATGAAACAATTGAAACCAGACCTACTAGGATCAAGAAAACCTACAAAATTCCACCACAGAAACATCTATAAATGAATAGATGAGACTACATACACTGAAAAAACTGATTGCTATCTTCTAACAAACCCAACACCAACAAAACCACATCGAAATAACTGACAAAAAATCAATCTTTGAAACAGAAATCAACTAACTTCACCCCATAAACGATTTGGGATGCAAACAAAATAGACTACCATATTCCCAAAGAACTTAAAAACTCAATCTTTGACCAACTAAACCAGTTGGGATGCAAACATAACAGATTATCATATTCCCAAACAACTTAAAGTTATGTCAAAACAGATGGACTTCAAATAAAAAAAGTCAAACACTCCTTATTCAAACAACAGAATTTCTTAGCTCTGTTGTCTGAATAGTTTTACATTCATACCCAGAAAGAACAAAGCCTTGACTTGGCTATTGACAATCAAATCAAACAAACAAACAAAGAGCCCATATTCCCAAACAACTTAAAAACTCAATCTTTGACCAACGAAACATAAACTTCTGATCAAAAATCACAACTTTCAACTCAAAACACAACAACCTGAACTCATTCATCAAGTAAAAAGATGGAACAACATACCCAGAAAGAACAAAGCCTTGACTTGGCTATTGACAATCAAATCAAACAAACAAACAAAGAGCCCTGGCATAGTGCTCTCTCTTCACTCCGGCAGCTCTCTCTGTCTCTCACATTTGCAGGAGTGTTGGTGCAAGCACTGAGGCGCCGGCTCGCCGATTTACACTTCATCGGCGACGAGACCAGACTCGGCTTCATCGGCGAAGATGAATTCGGCTCTGTTTCTTGTGCGCGAATGGCGAAATCGTGAGAACTGCTCAGATCTCGGTTCTGTAAGAGCTTGTCAGCGATTCCGAGTAATCTCTCGGCTAAGGCTCTGTTTGGATTGTGGTCCATAATTTTTCTGATTGGGATCGCCGACGACGGCGATCGGTGTTTTGGAGTTTGCTTTTTGTTGACACAGCTTCTTCGGCGACGAATTGGATTTCTGTCTCTGTTTTGGAGGAGTAGAATCTCCGGCTGATCTGCTGAGAATAAGCGAAGATGTGGCGGGGGTGGTGGTGGAGCTCCGGCGGGGTCGATGGTGACATCAATCTCTCCCTCCCCAGTGAAAGTTCACCAGCGAGCCCACCTGAGGCGGTTTTCCGGTGAGATCGAGCACAGCTTCACAGCTTCACAGAAGGGAGAGGGGTGCCCAAATCAATTTCATCACCTGCCGCTGCGACTAGTACCTCTAAACAGCTCAATCAAGCCGATCCTTCTTTTTTCTCTTTTCTTCTTTTTGACCTTTTAATGAGAAATTTTGGTAATATAATGTAAATTATTGGAGTAACAAGCTACAAAATGGTGTTATGCCAAGGGCAATATAGGTCTATTGGGAGGCAATAGACGTTTATTGGAGGGCTATAAACGTTTTGAATTGATGTAATCTCCTCGTTTTTTTTTCTTTAATTAAAGTTTTATTTGTGTAATTTTAGGAAGATTAATTCCCATTTCGGTAATCGAGACGTCTATTGAGAGGCAATAGATGTCTATTGGAGGGAAATACATGGCTGATAATCGTCTATTGGGGGCAATAGATGTCTATTTGGGGCAATAAGGTAATAAACCTTTCCGGTGAGTTTTTCAGAAAATTTCGATGGGTGGCGGCCGGTGACGGGAATCCGGCGGCCGGTGACGGGAATCCGGCGGCCAGTGACCAGAATCCAGCGACCAGTGATCGAAATCTGAGGAAAGTTGACCGGATTCGGGCGACCGATGACGGGGCTCTGGCGAAGTCTCCTATGGTTTCTCTCTCTTCCATTTTTTCTCTCTCTCTCTCTAAGTAACAAAAGGGTGAGGGTAAAATGGTACTAAAAAAATAAAAAATGAAAAAAAAAATCTTAATGGGGTATTAGGGAAGACCTTCTCAGAATGTTTTGGGTAAGAGAGAATAAAAAAAACTTAATGGGGTAAGTGGGAAAAAAATCTCTATAAATGGGGTAAATCGTCCCTTTATATAGGGAGAGAATTATAACGGAAATATCAATTACAATGATGACATTAAATGTTGATTGATCCGTAATCCTTGCTGATTGATGGTAATCGCTAATTCCTTGATTCCCTCTTCGTCAGTCACTTTGACGAAGGCACATAATTATGTGTTTTTCCTTTAACACTCCCCCTTGTGCCAAGTCAAAGACGAAATGGTGCATGAGTTGTTGCCTCACTAAAAACATTGGCAAGTAACAATAAAAACCCTGTGGGACAAAAAAATACATCTTGGTCGAAGGACAAGAGTACAATGCACCTTTTACATTTGAGGATGACGTGTGTGTGTGTTAGACTCCCCCTGACGTCTACACCTCCCCCTGATCCTTATATTAATCAAGGGAGCTTAGAAAGTCTTCGCATTCCTATGCTTTTCACATATTTCTCAAATATGGCCTTAGGCAATGATTTGGTGAACAAATCTGCCACGTTCTCCTCAGACTTTACTTGATTCACTTGAATCTTGAGGAGAGCCTGTTGTTGCTGATTGTAAAAAAACTTTGGCGATATGTGTTTTGTATTATCACCCTTGATATATCGTAGCTTCATCTGTTCGATGTAATCTGCATTATCTTCGTAAATGCAAGTAGGCTCTTCAGTGGTAGAACTCAAACCACTAGTCCCTCGAATATGGGTAATGATAGCTCTTAACCATATACATTCACGAACAGCCTCATGTAGGGTAATGATTTATGAGTGGTTCGAGGAGGTAGCCACAAGGGTTTGCTTGGTTGATCTCCAAGATATTGCCGTGTTCCCAATGGTAAATACATAACCAATTTTGGAACGACCTTTATGTGAGTCAGAGAGGTACCCAGCAACAGTAAAACCAACCAAAACGTCATTTGGCGTTTCGGTGTAGTGAGTGGCGCTTTCGCCATCAACATTTCCTTTAGGGATTGCAGTTCCATTGACTTGATGCATAAACTCTCGCAAGCATACGAATCGTTGTCAAGTAAGGGAAGTATTAGAACCTTGATTATCATACCTCGGGGATTAGGTGTTGGACCTAACCGAGGTAATTGGCGCTAGAATAACTTAAAAGCATACAATAAAAAAGTAAAAATAAAAATAAAATAAAGTAAAATAAAATATTCACAAGGCACCAAGTCTCGGCAATGCTTGGCTTAGCTCACACTAAGCCTAATTAAAGCCACTAACTTGTAGCCCAAATGAGTTATGCACAATGGAAGGTAGAATTTTGTTTGGGAGTTTTGAATTGGGAATTAACTAAATTAAATGCAAACTAAAGTAAAAGCAAACAACTAATTATCAAGCAAGAAATTAAATTTGGATTTTCAAATTAATGGAAATATGGGAGTGTCGAGTGATTCACACTAACTATCTTGTAAACATCGATGCCAATTTCACAAATGCATGCATTTCCTATATGTGTCGAGTCCCGTATCTAGTACCGGTTAAGGCCACTAAACCAATTAACTTTTCGGTGTATTGACTATGCCGGTTAAGGCCACAATCAACTCTCTAATTTGGGCATTACGCCGGTTAAGGCCGCAATATCCAAAATTAGAAGCCTAGACAGCAAGATAATAGAGACCCAAGCAAGCTTAGCTACAATTAAGCTAGCTAATGGTTACCACACTTAAATCCTAGATGCCACAAGACTAATAAGTTGTCAATTTATCAATCTATTCATCACAATTGCCCACAACATAATTTCAAAGGGTGACAAAGCCTAGAAACATGCTTCTAAGGACTAATAAATTCGGATTTAAAGCATACACAATGGAAATTGCATTTATTAAAATTAAAGCATCAATATTTATACAAGATGAGTTAGGGCTTCACAACCCTAACTCCCAAAATTGAACTACTCACAACCCATTATCAAATACATCATCAAATACATAAGAAATTAGGAGAAATGATAGAACCCAACTCTTTATGAACACAAGCTAAGCTCACAATTTGCTATAAGCAAATATGAACCCAACTTGAAATTAAGCCCCCACTCTTTACCAAAGCCAAAATCCCTTGTGGTGATGAAGCCTTGATGATGTGAAGTGAAAACCCCTTAATTGCTTCTTCCAATTTTTTTGAGAGAAAATGATGAGAGAAAGAAAGAGTGGGGAGGTGGGTTCTCGGTGAACAAAGAAAAGAAAAAGATGGAATTGGGGTTGGGTGGTTGCGGCACCGTTAGAGAAGAGAGAGGATCTGGGGGTGTGCGGCTACTGTAGGGTTCGGATGAATATATATAGGGGAAATTACTGGTCACTCCCTGTACTTTTAGGGCGTCGACAGTTCAGTCCCTGCTATCCTAATTTCAACAAGTTACTCCTCAAACATTCAAATCTCAAACAATTTGGTCCAAAATGACTATTTTGCCCCTCCCTTCCTCTTTTTATTTTTTATTTTTCTCTCCTCTCCCCCCCCTTTCTTCTAAAATTCATAATTAATTCATACAACTCCGATATTTACGTTCCATATATGTACGAGATCGTATCAATGAGCTCTACAACTTTTATGAGGAAAGTTTTTCCAAATTTTGTATGTATAAAAAGACAATTTTCATGACCCCCCCTAAATAACGTTTGTTTCGAAAATAAAATCGATACAAAACCGAATTTCTCGTACAACTACTTATGAAATAGTCTCAATATTCATAATTCAAATATTCGATATGTCTTAGGTTGAAATGTGCATAGTGAGAGAGAGAGAGTGTGTGTGTGTGTGTTATTTAGGGGGCGGTCGTGAAAATTGACTGTTTATACATACAAAATTTGGAAAAACTTCCTTCATAAAAGTTGTAGAGTTCATCGATACGATCTCGTGCATATAAGGAACGCAAAAATCGGAGTTCATATGAATTAATTATGAATTTTAGAAGAAATGAGGGGAGAGGAGAGAAAACATAAATAAAAAGAGGAACTGAGGGGCAAAATAGTCATTTTGGACCAAATTGTGTGAGATTTGAATGTCTGAGGAGTAACTTGTTGAAATTAGGATAGCAGGGACTGAACTGTCGACGCCCTAAAAGTACAGGGAGTGACCAGTAATTTCCCCATATATATATAAGTGGTCTCCGTGTGTGGTTGTTTTGCAAGGGAGAACTGGATGATGAATATATGGCTGTGATTAAAGGGGAAATATGATGGCGTATGGCTAGGATTGAATGGACTAATGGAGATAAAAGCAGTACGTGATGGGCTGCTAGCTTTCAACTAATGGTTTAATTAAGAAAATAGCTGCCATGTGTCAAGGCTGGATTGGGCACCAAACAATTAAACAACAATCAAAGATTGCTGCACCTGCACGTCATGGCTGGGGTTAATTAATCAAACCATTGGTTAATTAATCTAATCATTGGTTAGTTAAATAAATCAGCCAATGATTAATTAATTAAGCCAATTATTAGTCAATTAATTGTTTCTTTTCTTCATCCCCTTCTTTCCTTCTTCGATCATAAAGCACATTAGAAGACATCATCTTGAAATACTCGGATTCGGCTTCCTCACTCATGTTGACTATGGTTGACCGGCATCGACTATTTCGTCATTTTGTTGGAATACTCCAATTTGCACAATTTCACACCATTTCCACTTGATTTCAGCAATTCCACTTATTTCCTATAAAATAAATAAAAATGCATTAACTATATATTAATTAACTTGGATTAGCTTAATTCTAGTATTTTAGATATAATTACACGTATAAAAATGTGTGTAATCATCCATCTGCGGTCCCTCTTGTCTCTATGTAGGGAAAGAACAGTCCCAAGTCAATGGTTCATTTTAGGTATCGAAAAATGTTCTTAATACCATTCCAGTGACGCTGCGTTGGCGCTGAGCTAAATCTAGCTAACAAGTTCACTGAGAATGCAATGTCTGGTCGAGTAATTATGGGCTAAGTACAATAATGCGCCTATTGCACTTAGATAGGGAATTTCAGCTCCCAACACCTCTTCGTCATCTTCCTTTGGACGAAATGGATCTTTCTTTGCATCCAAACTTCGCCCTTAGCATCTTTTGGACATACGCAAACTGGTGGATTAGTATTCCACAAACGCGGGTTCTAGTTCAAGGCCTAAACAGAATCGAGTTTTTCCAAGATTCTTCATCTCAAATTCGGATTTCAAGTAGATCGCGGTTTCTCTTATTTCATCAAGAGTACCTATTATGTTCATATCATCGACATACAGCTACAATTGCAAATCCGGAACTTGTTTTCTTTATGAATACGCAGGGGCATAATTCATCGTTTTTATATCTCTTCCTAATCAAGTAGTCACTTAGACAGGTATACCACATCCACCCGGATTGTTTCAATCTGTAAAGTGAGCGTTTCAACCTAATTGCAAACGCACTCTGTGGTTTAGAGTCACTTGAGTTGGGTAATGTAAGGCCATCAGGCACTTTCATATATATTTCTGAATCAAGATCCCCATAGAGATATGCAGTAACCACATCCATGAGCTGCATTTCCAGTCATTTGGAAACTACCAAGCTAACTAAGTAGCGAAATGTTATAACGTCTATTACGGGAGAGTTTGTCTCCTCGTAGTCAATTCCAGTGCGTTGTGAGAAACCTTGCACCATAAGGCGAGCCTTGTACCTCAGGACTTCATTATTCTAATTACGCTTTCTGACAAAGACTAATTTATGTCCTACAGGCTTTACACTTGGTGGGGTTAGCACTACTGGACCAAATACCTATCTCTTTATCAGAGAATCTAGTTCTGCCTGGATTGCTTCTTTCCATTTAGGCCAATCTGCTCTTTGTTGACATTTTACAACAGAGCGTGGTTCGATATCATCGTGCTCTATGATTTCTTGAGCAACAATAAATGCAAATATATCATAAATGTGTATGGAAGATCTTTCCATCAACTCATGTGCACTTTCATAATCCATTGAGATTTCTTTGTTCTCTGGAATCATTTCAAACATCGGAGTGTCCTCCAGTATTGATTAATGGACAGAACTATAATCAGAGACAATCTCATGAGAGGGATTCTCTACATTGATGATTAATGGATCGGTTTGTGCCTTATTCGCCCTCTTCTTCCTTGGGTGAGTGTCAATCAAACCAAGTGGCCTCCCCCTCTTCCTTTGAGGAGCCACGGCCTCAACCACACCTCCACTAAATGTGGTTGCAGTGCCTCTATCTGCGGTGCCGTGCCCCTTGTTGGGGACTTCTAACCTTGCAGGCACATTTGCAACTGGTATATGTGATCTTGTCACTTTTGCGATATCAGTAAACGCATCAAGCAACTAATCTGCTACGTTCTGAAGATCGATTATTCTTTTCACTTCACTTTCACATTGTGAAGTGCGGGGATCAAAATGAGACAGAGTGGGGACAAACCACGACAATTCCTGTCGTTCCCTTGAAAAATCATTTTTCCTATCTCCACCTAATGACGGGAAGACTGTCTCATCAAAGTGACAATCCGCAAATCTAGCTGTAATAGGCACATATACTGCGCAATCAAATATGCGTAAGTGTGAAATGTCAGGCTCATATCCCATTACCAACTGGTACGCAGAAAATAGTTGGCTAGCAGTGGGTCTAAAACGAATAAGTAAAGTTGCGTGCAATATTGCATAACCCTAGGCAGATATAGACAGGTTGGTGCGCATAACCAATGCCCTAGTCACCATCTGTAGCCTTTTGATGGTGGCTTCTGTGAGACCATTTTGTGTATGCACATAGGGTACAGGATGCTCTACATCGATCCCAATAGACATGCAATAATCATTAAATACTTTTGATGTAAACTCTCCAGCGTTATCAAGCCTTATAGACTTAATAGGGTGATCAGAGTGGTGAGCCCTTAAGCGTATAATCTGTGCTAGGAGTTTTGCAAATGCAACATTTCTTATGGACAATAAAACGACATGTGACCAACGTGTTGAAGCATCCACTAAAACCATAAAGTACTTGAATGGTCCGCATTCTGGATGGATAGGTCCACAGATATCTCTTTATATCCTTTGTAAGAATGGAATGTTTTGTTTTGTGTCTTTAGCATAGGAAGGTCTCGATCCTGTTTTTGCTAAAGAGCAGGCTTTGCAAAACGAGTGATGTGCCTTTGAAATAGTCAATGAGGCATAATGGGAGGGAGGTAGTGCTTCTGGCACTTCAGAAGGCAATGGCTGCATTTGAGAAGTACTAGGACCGACACCTTGCAGTGTGGCGGTTTTTTCTCCCATTTTATTTTTCACTCGAAAGAAGGGATGTCCATGTGAGTTCTTTAAGATACGGATCATCATGTCACGACTAGGGCGCCCTAGGCAGTCATGCCAAAGCCTGTATAAGTCAGTGTTCCATTCTAAAATTTTGGATTGCACAAAACCTTATAGCCTACTAATGCAATCTAGCATGTTTATTAGTTGCTCAAGATGAACAAGGTGAAAGAAATAGAATTTGACAAATTCGACCATTGGATGTGATCAAGGCAGGGAAATATGTCTATGGTAAAAAATTGGCATGTTTTCTTTATCATTTTAGCCTCGATCTACGAGGTCAATTCTAAATTCTAAATACTCGATCATCAAACGAGAACGCTCGTACCCACTCCCTCGCAACTCTTTTTCTCGATCTATCAGCGCTCACACTCTCGCGGGGATGAGGTATATCAACCCATGTAAAAACTTCGTGACATTTATCTTCCCGTGATTCGGCTCCCCTTAGGAAAGCATAAGCGTATATTGGGTTGACCCATTTGACCAATATGAAAACGAAGGTCCACCAGGTTAGCTTTTTTTTTTACATGCCCACTACCTATTAATACATGTTAGATACATGGGTAACGCCAAATCGATCGATTTCCAATTTGTATTATTTGAATCATACAAAATCTTTATATGCCTACTAATGTTGTATAACATGCATGTTTATTGGTTGTAGGGAAAAATATACCTTCCAAGATGTACAAGGTGAAAAAATTAGAATTTAACAAAATCGGCCGTTGCATGTGATCAAGGTGGGGAAATATGGCTATGGTGAAAAATGTACATGTTTTCATCATCATTTCAGCCTCGATTCACATGGTCAACCATAAACTCTAAATAACTATCAAACTAAAACGCTCGTAACCACTCCCTCATAACTTCTTTTCTCAATCTGTCAACGCTTACACGCTCGCGAGGATGAGATGTATCAACGCATGTAAAAAATTAGGGACTTTTATCTTCCTTGATTCGGCTCCCTTTAGGAAAGCATGAGCATTTATTGAGTTGACCATGTTGACCGATATGAAAACAAATGGCAACATGGTCAATTTTTTTACATACCTACTAATACTCTTTAAATACATGGGTAATGACTCTTTAAATACATGGGTAATGCCAAATCTATCAACTTTCAATTTTGATTATTTGGATCACCCAAAATCCTTATATCCTTACTTAAGTTGTCTAGCATTTTTTATTGGTTGTAGGGAAAAATTCACCTTCCAAAATGAACAAGATGGAGGAAATGAAATTCCGCAAATTCAACCGTTGGATGTGATCAAGGAGGCGAAATATGGGTTTTGGTAAAAAAATTTACATGTTTTCATCATCGATTTAGTCTTGATATATCCACGTAGTTACTAAATAACCATCAAACTAAAACGCTCGTAACCACTCCTTCGAAACTTCTTTTCTCAATCCGTCAACGTTCACACGCTAGTGGGGACGAGGTGTATTAATACATGTAAAAAAATCAGGACGTTTATCTCCCCTTGATTTGGCTTCTCTTAGGAAAGCATGAGCATATATTGAGTTAACAACCCCTTTGACCGATATAGAAACGAATGCTAATAGAGTTAATTTTTTTTTTTACACGGTACCTATTGATACACAATAAATACATGATAATGTCAAATATGTAGATTTCAGTAATGTCATTGAAAAGTGAACAACAATCAATAAATTTGAACTAACAAAGTGGTGTCAGCTAAGTGGTTAGAGCGCCCACTACCTAAGATTGAGGTCATGGGTTCGAGTCACCATGGGGGTAGGAGTGAAATCATTTGATCCTCTTTTAATAAAGAAAAAAAAACTAACAAATTCAGTTTATTATAAAGTTAAAAAAAAAAAATAATAATAAATAATAAAGTGACTTTACTTATTGAACAAAAATAAAGTGCAATTTGTTATAAATTAGAACAAAAAACCAAAACATTAAAAAAAAAAAGAGAAAAAAAAAGATAAAAACAACAAAAAGGAATGAGCAACACATAAAAAATAAAAAATAAAGATAAAAAAAGAAGAAGATAAAAACAACAAAAGGGCCTAAGGTGGCTCGATCCCATGCTGCCACCATCAATGCTACATGCCTTAAGCCAAAGCATCACCATTGCAGACCAGTCAATACATACTCTCTTCAATTAAATAAAGCTGTTCTATTTGATTGCATCCAAAGGCCTTGGCCTAACCCAATGAACCGGGTATCTTCTTGCTCTTCTTTGATCTCATCCTTCTTTTTTCTTCTTTTCGAAATCAAATATGGAATAAGGTTACAACCAAATTAACTGAGCCCAGTTCTTCAAATTTGTAAACATGCAAGAGTAGATCTCCTCCTTCAAGTCAAAATTGAAGTTTAGAAATAAAATGATTCTTTCAGTTTCGGGTTCTTGTTGTATGGTTTGTGTTTCTTTGAGTCTGATTACTTTGATCTTTATTAGAAAACTTGTATAGTTCAATCAATTTTGTCTTTTGAATTATAATTTTCAGTTACAGAAATAGAGATTCAGAGAAGCATATCAAAATTGGGTTTTGTAGTGATCGACGGATCGCAGAGTGTAGATGGTTTACAGTCGTTTGATCTAATCCAAAATCATAATCTCAAGTCAATCCGTTCCGTCCATCTGTTCACCCATAAAATTCAATCGAACATTTAAGTCCTAAACCATATATTCTTAATCAAAGACGATCTCAGTTTTGCGCTTTCTCTTTGGATTTTATTCTTCGTTTCTTTTGAGCAGCTAATATCTGCAATGGGCTTGAAGCTTTTTGAGTTCATTGCCATGCTCATTGCCTTCAAGTGGTTCTGCATCAGTGTTAAGAGGTTGTTCAGAAAATACTGCAAGCAAAGGCTAGAGAAATGGCACGTGAGAGGGAGGTTGCCTCAGTTAAAATTTTTCACCCACTTCATCTCGTTTGTCGTTTATGTAAATTGGAATGACATTTTTTGCCCTTCGTTAACGATCGTTTGGAGCATACGCTACGCCAGGCTTAGCCAAGAATTATGCTAATTAATATTTTCTGAACAATGACAATGTAAATTCATGCACTTACATTGTTTCTAGGAATTCAATTGTTGATTTTAAGTCAAAATAAAATCGGGGTCGACGAGTTGAGAACTAGAGTAGTATTTTGTGGTGGCTAGAGTAGGATTTTGTGGTGGCTGATTCTGCCTTGGTTGAGTTTGGGCTCTGGGTTGGGTCATCTTTGGGCTAGGGTTTTGTTTTAAGAGTTGATTTTCATCAGTTTATTTTTAATAAGGCCTCACCTTTACTGGTGGATTTAGTGGTTTTGGCCCGGCCGCGCACTTGATCTTTGTGAGGTAAAATGTGTGGCAAGTTGTCTAGTGGCCAATATTGGAAGTATATCAATTGCGGTCTTAGGCAGATGTACTGGTTGATTGGTTGGATTATGTAGTTTCATTTTGATCGAGGTTTAGTAGTCATTTTATCAAATGTGCAAGGAAGTTCTAGAATGAGTATTATTTGTTAGCAATTTGATTCCGGTTAGGCCGAAAAGGCAAAAATATCGTTTATTGTGCTTCAAGAGCTTAGGCTATGGTGTATGTAATGTCTTGGCGGTGACTTTGTAAAGCCGTGTGAATATTAATGAATATTCATTCCTCTAAAAAAAAAAGATGGAATTTAAATTCACCAAATTTTACATAATGAACCGCAGCTTATATACAACACTTAGCTATATAAGCTGCGGTTCATTATGTAAAATTTGGCGAATTTAAATTCCATATATGCATCTTAGCTATTAATCCAAACAAAATTCAGACAATGTTAATATATTACAAAAACCATATTACAAAAACGACTAGCATAACGATATGCTACACTACACAATATTTATAGTACTAGGTAAAAGAAAATATAAAACCAAAAAACAAAAACAAAAACAGCAACAACAACAACTAGATGTGGTTATAACAGCAAAAAGAAGCCTGAGTGAGGCTCAGGCATTATAGAGTCCAACTACATTCGAACCATTTCAACGCCTTATGTTTACGTAGACGTGTCTTCTATGATTACCAAATCTCTGCTCCAGCTGAGGGAATATCTTGAAAAGAATACTACGCATAGCTGTGTAATACCATTTCCTCCATCTTTTGCAAAACAAAAGTGACCCGATGACAATTCCAAACCCACATGTAAATCCAATTTCAACACAGATAACATCCCAATCAATCTCATCTCCAGAATTCGGATTACTTGAGCTTCCATTTAAAATTGGTGGTGGCAATACTACATCCATTGTCAAGGGAGGCCCCCATAATCCTTTGTTACCTTCGAATGAGGTATTTGGAAATGTTGAAATTTGAGTGCTGGTTGGGATTTTCCCGACCAGTTCATTATTTGAGAGATCCAAGAACGCAAGGAAAGTGAGATTTGCAAACTGTGGGGGAATTTGGCCGCTCAAGTGGTTATTTGAGAGATCTAAGGACTCCAATTGCCCCATCTTACCAAATGATGATGGGATTTTTCCGGTGAAAGCATTACCGGATAAGTTGAGAACATATAGTGATTTCAACTCTCCAATTTCCTCAGGTATTGATCCGTTGAATTTGTTGGAGGAGTAGTCAATCAAGGTGAATATAGTTAAAATCTTAACCACATCCAATTCTAAACCTTTGATGATAGTTGTAATTGTATCTCTATAATAAAAGTCAGTATATGTTTCTCTATAATACGAATAACATCCTCTATTAGTTAATGGACTATTCATGCGCCGGTCATTAGAAGAAACTCCACTGTATGAATAACATCCTCTATTAGTTGGACTTTTCATGCACTGGTCATTAGAAGCAACTCCACTGTACGAATGACATCCTCTATTAGTTGGACTTTTCATGCACTGGTCATGACAAGAAAATCCAAGGTTAGTTGGAGAATCATCCTTATTAGACACCACAGAAGAAAATCCAAGGTTAGATGGAGAATCATCCTTATTAGACACCATAGCCTGCCATGTTAGAGACAATCTTCCTGGCATATCACCATTAAAATTGTTGTGAGCTATATCTATTATTTGAAGCACAGGCCATGTGCCATTGGTCTTGGGACATCCAATGCTTCCATAAAACTTGTTGGACCGCAAAACAAGGACACGCAATGTGGATAAGCTCATTAAAAAGCATGGAAAAGTATCAGCTATGTTATTGTTTCCAATGTTTGAAACCTCTAACTTTGAGCAGTTGACAAGAGATTTTGGAAACTTGCCTTGTATCTGATTGTTACTGAGGTCTAGAGTTTGTAACCCACAAATGTTGGGAAAATTATCGGGAATTGTGCCACTCAGGTTGTTTCTCTTCAAATCAATGACTGAAAGCCGATGTAATTGAGTCAAGCATTGGGGAATGTTTCCACTCAAGGAATTATTGGACAGATCAAGAACCATACAACTTGCATTGCATATGGATTTTGGAATGGCCCCGTGAAAGTTATTGTTTGAAAGAGAAAGGTAATACACATTAGAAATGAAGTCACCAATGTCAGTCGGTATACTAGAGCTGAAATTATTTCTTGAATAATCTAGATACCTACTATTTAAGAAGAAGGGGAAATGTCCCTGAAGCTGGTTTGAATGAAGATCGACCTTTGACAGAACATAGGTAGAATTATGTAGAGGAGCTTCTAAACTTTCCAAGGAGTTACAAGAAAGATTTAGTTCTTGAAGTTTTAAACTCCAAATCCAATTGGGTATCTGTCCTTGAATTTGGTTGTCTGAGAGGTCCAAGTAGGTTAGATAGGATTGATTTCTCAAGAAGTCTGGGAATGTTGTCAACTTGTTAGAAGCTAATCCCAAGTGACCAAGCTGAAGGAAGGAATATGAGGAATGGATACCTTGAAGCTTGTTGGAACGAAGGTCCAGAGAAGATAAAGCAGAAGTGGAATTAGGAAGAGGAGCTTCTGGAGTCATCAAGGAGTTGCCAGAAAGATCAAGGGAATTAAGAGATTTGAGACTCAAAATCCAATTAGGTACCTCACCTTGAAGCTTGTTGGAATGAAGGTCCAGAGAAGATAAAGCAGAAGTGGAATTAGGAAGAGGAGCTTCAAGACTTGCCAAGGAGTTGCCAGAAAGATCAAGGAAATTAAGATTTTTGAGACTCAAAATCCAATTAGGTATCTTGCCTTGAATCTGGTTGTTTGAAAGGTCCAAGTAGTATAATATGGACTGATTTCTCAAGAAATCTGGGAATGCTCTCAACTTGTTAGAAGCCATTACCAAGTGGCGAATCTGAAGGAAGGAGGAATTACTGCCATTGTAATCAAACAACATGCTATTGTGGGAAAGATCAACCGATGAAAGATTTCTGGGCAGCCGAGGACCATTAAAAGGAAAGCTACTAAAGTTGTTTGAAGAAAGATTGAGATTGAGAAGCCCTTGAAGATTGAAGATAGATGTTGGTATTGGTCCTTCCAAATTGTTGTTTTCCAAATCAAGGGTGCCAAGTAAGGGTGAAGAGGTAGTGGAAAATTCAGGGACTTGACCCGAGAACCGATTGTGGGATAGTGTTAATATTTCTAGTTTGGGAAGAGAAACAACAGATGAAGGAATAGTCCCAGAAAAAAAAGCATCTCTTAAATTCAGATACCTCAAGTCTGTAAGCTTTCCAATTGCAGATGGAAGTGAAGAGCTTTTGAAGTCGTTATCGGCCAAATTGAGGCTTTGAAGACGTTGAAGTTGGAAGAGACTGCTTGAATTGTCAATGCTGCATGAGATAGACTCGCTGTTGATGTCAAGACCAACAACACTCCCATTAGTGCTGCAAGTTACACCGAGCCAAGAACAGCATTCGGTACTCGAATTCCATGTGATAAGCTTGGAGGATTTGGAAGAATCAAATTCAAGACTTTCTTTGAAATGGAGCAATGATTGTTTCTGGGCTTCAATACAGTTGCTGTGAACTGCGGGGATGAGGTTAGTAACAGTGGTAGTGATTACGAAGAGGAAGAAATGGAGGAACAGAGTTGGCATGTTTTAAGTAAAGGTTTAGACGCAGGCACAAATGTGTTGTGGGAAAGTGATAATTGGAAACTGGTGATGGTTGTGGACTGGTGGTTGCTTTATAAGGTCATGGAATCGGAAAACGAGTCCATAAGATCTGTGATTAGCTTGACTTTCAAGTCCTCTCCTTTCTATCCATCGGCAACTTCCAAGAAAAATGAGACGGTAGGAAAGTGGAACTATTGCTGTTCCGTGACTATAACTTTCAAGTCCTCTCTTTAAAATTGACGACAAGAAAACACGTCCTATGTATTGCTTTCAA
Source organism: Rosa multiflora (assembly GCA_002564525.1). Lineage (NCBI taxonomy): Eukaryota > Viridiplantae > Streptophyta > Magnoliopsida > Rosales > Rosaceae > Rosa > Rosa multiflora. Next base: position 195,815 of record BDJD01005842.1, read on the forward strand.
AAAGATATGGAACGGACCACAATGGCTTTTAAAAGGTGGAATTGGAAAATGACTTCATGATATAGAGATCTATACTAATTGGCTTGACTTCAAGTCTCCTGCTTTCTATTCATACTGATGGATCTATTATTTTACCCTTACTTTTGGAATGGAAGATGACTGGAAGGTTATATGACATGGTAACAGTGTTGCTTTTGAAGGGAAAAAAAAAAGTATTCTCGTGATCACAAGACAAAATCTACATATGAGTGCTGAACTTTAATTGCTTATTTCATATCGATAACTTTAATTTGCTTTCACACAACAAAGTACCTCAATAGAAAACTAGCTTTTGCATTGAAATACCGTTTCTTTAATTTGGTTGATTTCTTATTGGCTTGATTGGACTTGGAAGTTCCTTCACTGGAATGCATTGCACATTTGCACGTAGGAAGGTGAGGGCTGTTCTGTTTTGTTCACTAATAACAAAATTTTACTAAAACAAAATAAAGCACAAAATGAGAGGGATAACATAAAAACCAAAAATCAATTGTCATCAAACAACTGGATCCTCTTAAGCAAACAGAACAATGAAAAAGAAAACAAAGAAGCAGATAAAATCCAAATCATGCTAAACATACCCGTTGAAGTCAGTAAGTACTATCCTAAGGGGTGTGAAGTGAGGCAGCCGCCTCACGCTACAGTCCTCCAGAGGTCTCTGAGGAGGCCCTAATGTTTCAATGTATATATTTTTCTTTATTTATGAATTTAATATAAAATCTTTGCAAAATTTAGTATTATGTTGCATTCCACGTTAGCTAGCGGTACAACAACCACACTTTTCTTTTCCCAGCAGCTAAGCTTCAACTGCGCGTTGATGCATGGCTTTAGTTTTTGCTTGCCTTACACCTAGGACTGTCAATTTCGACACGACCTGATAACACGACTCGAAACCCGCACGGAATAAAGAGGGTTGAACCCGTATGATTAAAAAGCGGGTCGGCAGCGGGTCAACCCGTCATGACTTATTTAATAAACGGGTCGGCCACGGGTCAATCCGCCAACACGAAGTGAACCCATATAACCCGACTATGCTATACTTCGTCTTGAAATTTTGGACGTTGGGAGTATTTGATCCTAGGATTGGACAATTTGAAATATTTTACTTCATCATTATTGGATTTAATTTTTTATGAATTATACATAATTATTTATATTCTTTGTCTTATGAAATTTTTAGTGAATTTAATCAATTTATGCATGTTTTTAGTTAAATGGGTTGCAGTGTTAACCCTTAAATGGGTCATTTTGTCCAACACGACACGACCTATTTATTAAATGGGTTAAGCGGATTGGAAACGGGTAACCCGTTTAATAAATAGGTTGGGTTTGAGTTTAAATTTTCGACACGATTAATAAATGGGTTGAGTTTGGGTTTGTCTCTTGTGATACGACATATACTTTGATCCGACACGAACCCAACCCGACACGACCCATTGACAACCCTAGTTACACCATCTCTATCCATCATTTACTTCACTTCTTTGCTTTCCTCACAAATCTCATGAGATTTGTCCATTGACCAGCTTGACTTGAGGTCTTTCCTCTCTTGTGCAACCAGCCGGAAAGTTGGGTGGAAGGAAAAAGGGAAAAGGGGACGAACCAAATAAAAGTTGAGAGGTAGTTTTGTAACCTCATCTGAGGCCGACTTCAGATCACAACAACCATGAGGATACCCCTACACTTCTTCAGTGTTATTAACCAAAAGAGATCTGTGTAGTTTTAATCGCCTCGATTATTATAAATCAATTACGGAATCATTTCAGTTTGCCATCTCTGAGGAATTCAGAATTACACGCTTTCAACTCTAAACAGCCTGCTTGGCAGTGTTGATTAACTTTTCGAGTATGATAACAGTTCCCCTTCTTAGATAGATACTTGCTAGGTTGAATCATCACAGTACTTTGAAGAAATTATCGCATTCTTTCTAACATACGAGTAGCATATGGAGTACAAGTCACGAAGTTTTATAGATCACCCACAAGCAGAAAATAACTGTAACTGAAAATTTTTTTGCCCAAGTGAAGCTAAACGTGTATACAGAAAAACCAAGAGGGCATTGACTATGAACATAACAGAGAAGAACAGTAAAACACCAATATCTATGTCCACAGTAACATGCTTAGAACAAGTTTTCTGCCATGTAATGTAGCTAAAATGTTTTACAGTATCAAGGCTCGATAAAGCCTTTACAAAGAGTTTGCCAGAACCGATCAATAGATACAATACTACAATACAATTTATAGACTACCACCACGTAGTGCAAGCACTAAATGAAGGACAAAGCCACCCTCAATGTTGTAGTCTTTTGCAGTTTTGTCATCTCCAAGCTACTTGCCAGAATAAATCAGCCTATGGGCATTTCAAACTCATTAGATGCTGATCTCTTTAAAATTGGCCAGTATCATATACACATGAAACTATTAACAAAGACAGAGAATAATAACGCACCAATAATGCTGATTAATAAGACTTTATTCTAGCAAGTCTTCTTAAGCTATTAAACACAAAATGCAGTTGATATCCCAAAACAGTTGTCAAGCTAATATGCAAATATACCGATTACATGGTACCCAAGATTCAAATCATACAGAGCACCTAATACTCCCAAACAGGAATAGAAATTAAGTCAACCATAACTCCACCAAACCAAAAAAAAAAAAAAAATCTTGGCCACTGAACAAATCTATGTTCTATGGAAAACCATGACAGCCTTTCGAAAGTAAACAATAAGTCAATGCTGATACAACTTCCAATAGTGGTGAAAGACAACCAAACACTAACAAATGCATTACTCATTGCCTCATTCAAAACAAAAGCTCAAAGTATGGAACAGATTATTCATTTTTCTTCTTTTTCAATTCATAGAAACTCCACAGGCAGCAAAGCAAAAACAATGTAATATTTGCAGGATGATAAAAGGCATGAAAAACAACTAAACTAAGAGTTCAATTTATTAACATGTAATGCATACTAGATAAACTCATAAAAGTACAAAACCAGACATAATTCAAGTTTAAGTAACTTATTACTTTAGATAGATTGAATATGAGAAGAAAGAGAAACAAGTACCTTTGTTGCACTGGAGGAACTCCCTCTTTCTGCTCAACCATTTCCTTGATTCGGTCAATGATGATGGATTAGTAGTACCTAGGTCTGGTTACAATGTTACAATGGACGCAAAATGGACAACACCAAGTCACCCCACCATATTAAGGTGGACTCCATTTAATGTCAATAGTCTATCAAACATACCAAAAACCAACATGTACTGCCTTATCACAAAATGATAACATTTTTGCAGTACGGTTGAGTGTAACTAATCGGTTGAGTTTGTCAGAATTCACTGCAATTGATATTAGATGAGTAAAAGTTACAGAGTGATAGAACAGAATACTACTATGCCACTTGAAATTAATCTAATCTATCCTCCATCTATCCATGCCTTCTGAATTAATGCTTGGATACCATCATTCAATAACAGCTAGATGGACTAGTTTCCTATAAAAGCATGAAGGTACTAGATGCAACTGTCTGTCCGAGAAACTTTGGCCAGTGGGATTCCATGACCCTCCCTAAAGGTATTAGATGAAACTGTTTAAGGTGCTCTGATCCTTGAGTAGGAACATACATGAGCACTCCCTATTTCAACATAAGAGATGCACCAGTGTCCAATGATTCGCGGGACTCCTTCAGAAGTGCCTGTGCTTCTTCTCTCTTTCTAAACAAGTGAGTCAAACAATGGTCACAAAAATTTTTGTGACATTAATCCACAAGGCAGTTTGTTAACAGCACAGACACAGTCCCAGTTGTTTAAATATTTTATAATCACTTTCCAAACAACAGGAAAACATTCAAATCAATATTGCAACAAACAAATTTTCAATCTGTTGGTGGCTCCATATATCAACAGGAACACTTTCAAGAAAAAAGTTTGTTAAAGAAACATGTAACCTGTTGGCACCAACTCATATGACACCTTGAGATCAATAAGCAAAGTTCTGAAGTAAGGCAGGTTGCAAACTGTGGGGAACAAAAATAAGTCTTTGCAAAAGGGTTTATCACACCACCAGCTACAAGTAAACCTTAAAGCAAACAAGAAACAAATAGGCAGGTTTTAGTTTTCATTTTTATGGTAACCAAACACCATTAAGACCAAAGAATGATTAAACATATCTTTGCAAAACTTCAGGAAATCTTACTATCTTACTCTATCAAAAAGGTAACAGAAGCTATACCCTTCATTTAAAGTCCCAACTGGCAAAACAATTATCTTTTAATTGTTTTAAAAATAAAGTAGAATATTTCAGCGTCAAATGCGCAGTAAGCTTGTCAGTAATTGTTGAAAGCATACCTCTGTATATCCTCAACAGCTTGTTTACGTCGTTTTGTCTGAAGTTCTAGAATGTGAATTAGTGTTGCCCTAGCCTGCATGATAAAGACATAAAAATATAAGAAAAGAAGTCCGGTATAACAACCCAACAGCTTATATTATAAGACCCAACATATCATACCTGATGGGGCCGCAATGAATTCAGACGATGATGCAAGTTCTGGAATATAAGAGATATTTCTTCCACTCTCCTTGCATATTGTGATGGTCTCTCCACAAGAATATCAGCAAGTTCAAAAATGTGCAGCTGCAATTCTCTGTTAAGGGACCTCAATTCCTTCTTAAAATCTAAAACATAGTACAACTTTTATCAGAATGGAAAAGTGGGGGACAGCCCAAAAAAAAAAATGATCTGTCAAGACAACAATAGCTAGTATGGGTGTTTGCATTCCCAAAGGCTAGAAAAACTAGGTTAATAAGTTGGAGATGTGGATGAACATTTCTTAAAGGTTGCTACTTCTCTTGCCTTTACATTGAATAGTTCCTGCCAAGAATTTTCTATATATGTAACATATTTGAATACCTCTCAGCCTCATAACACAAAGTGAAGATTCCCAACATAGTATCTATGTCCCAGCTTACCAGAGAAGAGTCTTATTAACTTTTTTTTATTAAAAATACTAATTACCTAATTCCACTGACCCTAAGGAGAATCTGCTATATAGGTGATTGAATCAAGATGTTCAAATCAACTCCTACGTGTCAGACGTAGTTTTTTCACAGGACACAAACACTAAACTAGTGTGAACTACCTGTCCACTGCATGTACACTAAAGCTTTTGTCTTAATAAAGATTCTTTCTTCTCAAACAAAACAATAAAACAAAGTAAAGAAAGAAAGAAAGAAAAAGTGAACGATTAAACTAGCCTGGAGATAGACGTACCAATATTTGGGCCTTTTGGGTACAGTTGACGCACTTCCTGTTCTTCCAAGCTTGGAAGCACCGTCATCTGTCTATATAAAATAAACTTTGTTAGAAATAAATTACAAGGAAATAATGGAGATCAAATCAGACATTGATAACATTAACACAATAATCTA
>BDJD01005842.1:223054-233132 GCA_002564525.1 Rosa multiflora
CTTTTAGATGTCAAATTTACAATCTGTATATAAATGTGGAGAAGAAGGTAAAGAATAGGAAAAGCTTACAGTGTAATTAGCACCATAGCAAATGTATGTCCCTTCAATTGGTGGCTGCTGCTCAGGAGCTGATTTGGGATCTTGCAAGTAATCTTTGTATAGCTTATAATACGGTGGTGGAGGTGGGTGGCTCGCTGTAGCTACCAACCAAAAGGAAGAAAATATCACATTAAATTTGAATGGATGGAAACATAAGTTTTATAGGGAAAAAGTTACTGCTTTCAAACAAGAAATTTCACCTAAAACTCACAAAACCCTAAAAGTGAGAAAGTCGACATTGTTTAAGCTACCAGGAGTACATGAAACTGTAAAGCCTCATTTGGTTACTGATAAAGCAATAATAATAGAACAAATAGATTATTTTTAGTACAGCAAATTGCTCCTTGCGCAAAATCAAATTACTCGTGTTTATTCTTTAAGAGCACATAGAGAAGGAAACAGACAACTGAATGTTGACAACCCTGCATGCAGTTTACCCTTGATTGCTCAGGACCTGAATAAACTTTACACTGTATGAATAACTTTCATATTACGCTGTTTGAGAGAGCAATTGCAGAGAGAGAGAGAGAGATGCTGAGCAATCAAATGGGAAACAACTGAAGACTAAGATGCTGAGTAAGATGAACAGACTTAGCCTACACCAACCAACGTTTTGGAGCTAGACTGATCCAAGTGTCGAATCCATGCCCAGCCTAGTCTTTTGCTGGAGATATAAGAATCGGAGATGGACTAAACTATTCCTTAGAATCTGCCGAGTACGGGCTGCTTTTCCGACTCTGCCGGCCGGGGATGATAAGCCTAGGCTATTTTTTCCTCGCTTCACTTATGCAGTACTTTTGGGCACAAAGATGTTGGTCATCCTTTCACTCTGCTTTGACGTGGCTCATCTTAGGGATCATGGTGTATAAAACCCTTCCTCTCCCCTTGTGTTTCAATAAGAAGGCTTTAGTTTTGGGGTTGGAGGATGAGTGCGATAAGCTAATGTGTGCATGTAAAACTCAAACAACATCAATTTCAGTACATTGTCTGAAAGAGAGTAGCACAATAGACAACTAAACAACTGTTGTGTGAATCAAAACAATCAGACAACATATTTTTCAACTATTGTATTAATAGTAATGGCACAATAGAGAAGTAATAACTGTTGTGTGATTAAAAACAATCAGACAACATATTTTATCCACCATTGTGTTAATCAACCTTGGACAACATCACATAATAACTGTTGTCTGAATTAATTCATTCAGACAACATCAACAAAATCAACCATTGTCTAAAATGCTATTGCACAAGAGCCAATAAAAAACTGTTGTTGGATTCGAAAACTTAGACGACATAATATTTCTTACTGTCGTCTGATTAATTCAGACGACAGTTAAAATGTTTGCTGTCGTCTGATATGTGTTGTCTGATTCCAAAATTGGTGTAGTGGATCACTTATTCCTTGATTCCCTCTCCATCAGTCGCTTTGACGAAGTCACACAATGTGTTTTTCCTTTAACACTCCTCCTTGTGCCAAGTCAAAGATGAAATAGTGCATGAATTGTTGCCTCACTAAAAACTTTGCCAAGTAACAATAAAAACCCTGTGGGACAAAAAATAAACCTTGGTGGAAGGAGAAGAGCACAACGCACATTTTACATTTGAGAATGACATGTGTGTGTTAGACTCCCCTTGACTTCTACACCTCCCCTTGATACTTACATTAATCAAGGGAGCTTGGAAAGTCTTTGCATTCCTATACTTTTCACATGTTTCTCAAATGTGGCCTTAGGCAGTGATTTGGTGAACAAATCTGCCACATTCTCCTCAAACCTTTCTTGATTCACTTGAATCTTGAGTAGGACTTGTTGTTGCTGATTGTAGGAAAACTTTGGCGATATCTGTTTTGTATTATCACCCTTGATATATTCTAGCTTCATCTGTTCGATGCAAGTTGCATTATCTTCATAAATGCAAGTAGGCTCTTCAGTGGTAGAACTCGAACCACTAATCCCTCAAATATGTGTAATGATAGCTTTTAACCATATACACTCACGAACCACCTTATGTGGAGTAATGATCTCTGAGTGGTTCGAGGACGTAGCCACAAGGGTTTGCTTGGTTGATCTCCAAGATATCGCCGTGTTCCCAATGGTAAGTACATAACCAGTTTGGGAATGACCTTTATGTGGGTTAGAGAGGTACCCAGCATCAGCAAAACCGACCAAAACATCGTTTGGCATTTTAGTGTAGTGAGTGGCGTTTTCGCCATCAATATTTTCTTTAAGGATTGCAGTTCCATCTGCGGTCCCTCTGGTCTCTCTGTAGGGAAAGAATAGTCTCAAGTCAATGGTTCCTTTTAGGTATCGAAAAATGTTCTTGATACCATTCTAGTGATGCTGCGTTGGCGCTGAGCTAAATCTAGCTAACAAGTTCACTAAGAATGCAATGTCTGGTCGAGTAAATTGGGCTAAGTACAATAATGCTCCTATTGCACTTAGATAGGGAATTTTATCTCCCAACACCTTTTCGTCATCTTCCTTTGGACGAAATAGATCTTTCCTTGCATCCAAACTGCGACTGATCATGGGAGTGCTAGCAGAATGCTCTTTGTCCATGTTATATCGCTTGACTTTTGGACATACGCAGACTGGTGGATTAGTATTCCACAAACTTGGTGTTCTAGTTCAAGGTCTAAACAGAATCGAGTTTTCCCAAGATCCTTCATCTCAAATTCGAATTTCAAGTAGCTCACGGTTTCTCTTATTTCATCAAGAGTATCTATTATGTTCATATCATCGACATACACAACTACAGTTGCAAATCCGGAACTTGTTTTCTTTATGAATACGCAGGGGCATAATTCATCATTCTTATATCCATTCCCAATCAAGTAGTCACTTAGACGTATGTACCACATCCGCCCGGATTGTTTTAATCCGTAAAGTGAGCGTTTCAACCTAATCGCAAACGCACTCCGTGGTTTAGAGTCACTTGACTTGGGTAATGTAAGGCCGTCAGGCACTTTCATATATATCTCTGAATCTAGATACTCATAGAGATATGCAGTAACCACATCCATGAGCTGCATTTCCAGTCATTCGGAAACTACCAAACTAACTAAGTAGCGGAACGTTATAACGTCCATTACGGAAAAGTATGTCTCCTCGTAGTCAATTCCAGGGAGTTGTGAGAAACCTTGCGCCATAAGGCAAACCTTGTACCTCAGGACTTCATTCTTCTCATTACGCTTTCTAACAAAGACCCATTTATGTCTTACAGGCTTTACACTTGGTGGGGTTAGCACTACTGGACCAAATGCCTGTCTCTTTGTCAGATAATCTAATTCTGCCTGGATTGCTTCTTTCCCTTTAGGCCAATCTGCTCTTTGTTGACATTCTGCAACAGAGTGTGGTTCGATATCATCATGCTCTGTGATTCTTTGAGCAACAGTATATATCATCAATGTGTATGGAAGATCTTTCTATCAACTCATACGTACTCTCATAATCCTTTGAGATTTCTTTGTTCTTTGGAATCATTTTAAAGATCGGAGCGTCCTCCAGTATTGATTCCTGGACATAACTATAATCAGAGACAATCTCATGAGAGGGATTCTATACATTGATGATTGGTTTGTGCCTTACTCGCCCTCTTCTTCCTTGGGTGAGTGTCAATCGAACCAAGTGACCTCCCCCTCTTCCTTTGGGGAGCCAAGGCCTCAACCACACCTCCACTAAGTGTGGTTGCAGTGCCTCTATCCGCGACACTGTGCCCCTTGTTGGAGACTTCTAACCTTGCAGGCACATTTGCAGCTAGTATATGTGATCTAGTCACTTTTGCGATATCAGTAAACGCATCAGGCATTGAATCTACTACGTTCTGAAGATCGATTATTCTTTTCACTTCACTTTCACATTGTGAAGTGCGGGGATCAAAATGAGACAGAGTGGGAACAAACCACGATAATTCCTGTCGTTCCCTTAGAAAATCATTTTTCCTATCTCCCCCTAACGATGGGAAGATCGACTATCTCATCAAAGTGACAATTCGCAAATCTAGCGGTAAAGAGATCGCATGTCAAGGGTTCCAAATAGCGGATAATTGTTGGGGATTCGTATCCAACATAAATACTTAATCGTCTCTGAGGACCCATTTTTGTGTGCTGTGGGGGCGCAATAGGTACATATACTGGGCAACCAGTGTGAAATGTCAAGCTCATATCCAGTTACCAACTAGTGCGCAGAAAAATGGTTGGCTAGCAGTGAGTCTGAAACGAATAAGTAAAGTTGCGTGCAATATTGCATAACCCCATGCAGATATAGGCAGGTTGGTGTGCATAACCAATGCCCTAGCCACCATCTGTAGTCTTTCGATGGTGGCTTCTGCGAGACCATTTTGTGTATGCACATGGGGTACAGGATGCTCTATGTCGATCCCAATTGACATGCAACAATCATCAAATGATTTTGATGTAAACTCTCCAACGTTATCAAGCCTTATAAACTTGATAGGGTGATCAGGGTGGTGAGTCCTTAAACGTATAATCTGTGCTAGGAGTTTTGCAAATGCAGCATTTCTTGTGGACAATAAAACGACATGTGACCAGTGTGTCGAAGTATCCACCAGAACCATAAAGTACTTAAAATAGTCCGCATTCTGGATGGATAGGTCCACAGATATCTCCTTATATCCTTTGTAAGAATGGAATGTTTTATTTTATATCTTTAGCATAGGAAGGTCTCTATCCTGTTTTTGCTAAAGAGCAGGCTTTGCAAAACGAGTGATGTGCCTTTGAAATAGTCAATGAGGCAGAATGGGAGGGAGGTAGTGCTTTTGGTACTTCAGAAGGCAATGACTGCATTTGAGCAGTACTAGAATCGACACCTTGCAGTGTGACTGATTTTTGTCCCATTTTATTTTTTACTCGAAAGAAGGGATGTCCATATGAGTTCGTTAAAATACAGATCATCATGTCACGACCGGGGTGCCCTAGGCGGTCCTGCCAAAGCATGTATGAGTCAGTGTCCCACATTTCATTGTTGGTGACAGCATATGATTCAATGATCCAAATCGTAGTACGGTATAGTCCACTATATTGACTCATAAGTTTCTCTAAAATGTGTTTCCTTCCACATTCATTAGAGGTAATGTAAAGGTTTTCAGTTCCATTTTCACAGTGTGTTTTTACATGATAACAGTTGGCACTAATATCTTGGATATTTAACAAGGTTCGATTAGCTCTTGGTGCATACAGAGTGTCTTTGACTTTAAATATATCTAATATTCTTTAGAGTATTTGTATTTTAGTAGAATGATAATCTTTTCATTCTAATAATTTTTTCTCTTGATGTATTGCTTTACATCTTTATAGTGCTATTTCGAACCATGTAAATATGTGTAGTAAATACATTTGAATAAATTCAATGCTTCTGAATAAAATTTAAAATTTATTTATAAGCCAACGATAATCAAATCAAGGTCCTGTTCAGAAAATCTAATTCATCAAATGATTATTAAAATAAACTTTAAGACCAAGTAATAGTCTAATTAAAAATGAGGCAGTATGCCTTCACAACTGTCTTTGAAAAATAAAATGAATAAAGCAGATCAGTCAAGATTGAGAGCATCCATTGACTTAGCAAGTTCCTCTTTGCCATTGAAGTATGCAATTGTGAGGTTGACGTCTAGGTCATGACCTCCTTCTTCCATATAGCGAGCCTCTTGTTCTTTAGACTCTCTATACCTCTTGTAATTGGCTGCTACTCTGTTGTTTGCTTGGCAGTTCTTGTACCAATGCCCAATGAATCCACACCTATAGCATGGTTCATTGTCAACTCTTTCTTTTTGCATCTTGTTTCTACGATCCCCATGTCCCTTTCCACGTGGTGCATGGTTGCGGTAGGGATCAACATGTCTAAGCTCCTTTGCATTGGAGTTCTTTCCACCTTTCATTTTTCCATAATTAGCCTCGGGAATTTTCTTTGTCCCAATGGGCCTGACATTGTTGTTCAAGATAATCTCATTATGTCTCTCAGCCACTTGCAGTAGGCTGATCAGCTTATTGAAGGTTGTGATTCTTTTGTTGTCATACTCCAGCCTATACTGGTCCGCTAGTATAAGCATTGAAGTAGGAAAAATGGAAAGAATCTTGTAGATCATATCATCTTCTGGGATTTCTCTTCCACAGAAATTGAGACGTGCATGTCCTTGTTGAAGTCATTGACCCTTTTGTAGTCAAGCAAGCGGATTTCATTCCACTGAACGGCCAGTTCTGGGAGCAAGGTGTCATGAATGTTTCCAAAACGTCCCTTAAAGGCATCCCATAGTTCTTTGGGTGTCTTCAACTGAAGGTACTCCCAGCGTAGGCTAGGATCAATATGTCGTCTTAGAAACATTAAGGCATTTGCTTTCACCTTATTAGATAGTTCATCATCTTTGGAGTCGGTAATGGTGGCAGTGTAGTCTTTTGCCACAAATGCAGTTTCCATATTGGAAACCCAACGATGGTACTCAAGTCCTTCTGAGTCCAAGATGTCAAATTCATGTCGAGTTGGATTAGCCATCTACACAAATAAGAGAGAAGATATAAATTACGTAGTCATAAAGACTTCCACGTAAATTATTTGACAAAAAATGTGAATTAGATTTTAAGACCAAGATTCGTAATTGTCACATTTTTTTCGATGCTATGTGAAAATGTTTTATCACAGTAAGTGTGTATGGATAATGGACATGAATTTTCATTATCATGGCAAACCGCTATTTTTGTATAGCATTCTAAAAATAACAATAGCACATTTAATAATAAATAAAACATAGCATATAAAAATAAATTACATGGTATGCTAAAAAAATTCACAAATAAACACCAAAATATGTGTTACACATACTAATAGCAATAATATATCATGCGTAAAATAAAACATAAACAATAGCATAATATAAAGGCATGCTTAGGAATAATTATATAAGCGTAAATAAAATTCACAAAACATGCTTCAAAATTGCATAATAAATATATAACAAAAAAAGTATAAACAATAAGGTATAAAGCATGCTTAAAAATAGAAAATATACATAAAATTCACATGCTTGGTTAAAATAGTAAAATAAACATAAGGAAAACATACTTGATTTCGAGAAAACAAAACGATCCTAGCACACGCGCGTGTTGATGCAGGCATGTGTAGCGATGTTTTTAATCTTGAGAAAAAAATTGGACCGCTTCCTCTCTCTTTTTAGCAATGGGCCTGTTTTTTTTTTTTTTTCTGGGCCTGTCTTTTCGTTGGGTCTTTTTGTTTGTTTTTTTTTTTTCTGTTTTCTCTCTAGGCCTCAGGGCCTTTTTTTTGTTTTCTTTTGGCCCGGCTCTTTTACTTTGGGCCAGGTCTTTTTTTTGGGCTGCAGGCCTGTTGCCTTCTTTTTTTCTCTGCTGGGCCGTAGTGCCCGCTTAATTTGCTTTTTGTTTCTTTTGGGGCGGATCTTTTCTATGGACCCGGATACCACTTTTTTCTGAATTTTTTTTTTTTTAAAATTCTGTTGTTGTTGGGCTGAGTCCTTTTCTTTGGGCCGGTCCTTTCTTTTTTTCTTCTTCTCCGCGTGTTCTTCTTTCTGGTGGCTATCTATCTGTGCAGTGCGGGGGCTGCTGATGCGGGGGCACGGGGGTTGGCTAGGTGAGGCCCGGGTGGGGCTGCAGGCTGCAGGCGGGATCTGCAGGTGTCTACGAACAAGTATCATATTCCTATGTACACACCCAATTGGAGGCTGCAGGCGGGATCTGCAGGTGTCTGGGCTGGGTTGTAGAGTCGGTGCAGATGGATTAGGCTGTTGCTGCAAGGGTACTTGGTTGGGGCTGCAGGCGATTGAGCTGGTGCGGATGGGGAGGGCTGCGCAGGTGCGCGGTCTGATAGTCCAGACCAAGGCCTCGTGGCCGGGAACGATGAGGCTAGCTGTGGAGGGTTGCAAGGATGGGTTTTGGTTACTGAGGCCGGGTCTGATGCAAGGGCGATCTGAAATTTTTTTTTTTAGTTGGTGGCGGTAGGAACAAGGAAGAAAAAGTTTTTTTTTTCTTCTAGGGTTTTGGTTTTTTCGACGGGAAGAAGAAAGAAACTCGGAAACTATGTTTTTTTTTTCTTCTTAGCACTCTGAGCGTGCTGATAACGTGTTAAAGTAAAATGACAATTGGAATTGGTCTACTCATTTCGTTTCATAGTCCCTTTATATAGGGATAGAATTACAACGGAAATATCGATTACATTAATGCTACTAAATACTGATTGATCCGTAATTGCGCTGATTTGATGATAATCATTGATTCCTTGATTCTCTCTCCGTCAGTCGCTTTGATGAAGGCACACAATGTGTTTTTCCTTTAACATCAAAACAATGATTGGATGAGTGTGTGAAATTGTAATTAAAATTATCTGTGTAGATTTAAAAGTGTTTATTAAATCCTCGTTTAAAGTATAACTCTCTAGGAATTTCAATTGCACTTATATTCATCGCTGTAGGAATTGGGTTCAAGCTTTCCCAAGCCCCTTCTTATCAATGGACTCCTGACGTATACGAAGGAGTGCGGTTCGTTCGATAAATTCCTACCTCTATCTTAGAGAATTGAGATGTTTGGATTTTTCAAAACTCCATGAACCACACCGGCTCAATTCCTTGATTACAACGGATTAGTAGTACCTAGGCCTGTTACAATGTTGCATCCATCGGGAATTGGACAACACCAAGTCACCATGCCAGCACCCTGCCCTATTAAGGCGGACTCCATTTAATGTCAATGGTCTGTCAGACATGCTAAAAAGCAACATGTACTGTGTTATCACAAATTGATAGCATTTTTGCAGTAGGGTTGTGTGTAAATAGTCTCTTCAGTTTGTCAGAATAAACTGCAACTGAAATTAGATGAGTAAAAGTTACAGAGCGATAGAACAGAATACTATTATGCCACTTGAAATGAATCTAATCTATCCTCCATCTATCCATGCCATTTGAATTAGCGCTTGAATACCATCATTCAATAATAGCCAGATGGACTCCTTTCCTCTCGACTTTAGAATAGAAAGGTAAACCCAGCAGTTTCTGATATATAAAAGCACGAAGGTACTAGATGCAACTGTCTGTCCTAGAAACTTTGACCAGTGGGATTCCATGACCCTCCCTAAAGGTATTAGATGAAATTGACTGAGGGGCTCTGATCATTGAGTAGGAACATACATGAGCACTCCCTATTTCAACAATGGTGTCCTCCAACGATTCAAGGGACTCCTTCAGAAGTGCCTGCGCTTCTTCTCTCCTCCTAAACAAGAGAGTCAAACAATGGTCACAAAATTTTGTGTGACATTAATCCACAAGGCCGTTTGTTAAAAGCACAGTCACAGTTCCAGTCATTTAAAAGATTTTATGATCACTTTCCAAACAACCGGAAAACAATAAAATCAATATTGCAACAAACAAATTTTCAATCTGTCGGTGGTTCCATATATTGATAGGAAAACTTTCAAGAAAAAAGTTTGTTAAAGAAACAGGTTACATGTTGGCACCAACTCAAATGACACCTTGAGATCAATAAGCACAGTTCTGAAGTAAGGCAGGTTAAAATAGACCGTGGGGAACAAAAATAAGTCTTTGCACAAGGATTTATCACACCACCAGCTACAAGTAAACCTTAAAGCAAACAAGAAAAATAGGCAGGTTCCGGTCTTCATTTTTATGGTAATCAAACACCACTAAGACCAGAGAACGATTAAACATATCTTTGCAAAACTTTAGGCAATCTTAGGAGGGTGTATTGTATATGGAATTAGTGGAACTTTTAAAGAAATCTATGGAATTTAAAAGTTTGGGTGTATTCAATATAGACTTTTAACAGTCCATGAAAGTCTTGAGGCATTCAATTAGGATTTTTAAAGACTTCATGAATTCCACCAAAATCTAGAGGTATTCAATTAGGACTTTTAAAAATGAATAAAAGTACAGAGGTATTCAAAATATCATTCATACTTATGGAATTAGAAAATCATGGATAATC
>BDJD01005842.1:233509-244926 GCA_002564525.1 Rosa multiflora
TTCCTTCTTAAAATCTAAAACATAGTACAACTTTTGTCAGAATGGAAAAGTGGGGGGACAGCAAAAAAAAAAAAAAGGCGAAAACAATCAAGTACTAACATACATACATACAAAACTAGAATAAACACCAACAGACAAACTTGCAATTCCTAAATTCCTATTCGTTTCTTGCAGAGAATTATCGCAAATTCTAACTAAACAAGAAAAAACTACTATAGCAATACCCGCAAGTAGTCAAGAAATTCATACATTCCCCAGAAGTTCCTTGTTTCTGGTAATCATAGTTTGGCCATCAATACCTGATCTATCAAGACAACGATAGCTAGAATGGATGTATGCATTCCCAAAGGCTAGAAAAACTAGGTTAATAAGTTGGAGATGTGGGTGAACATTTCCTAAAGGTTGCTACTTCTCTTGCCTTTACATTGAATAGTTCCTGCCAAGAATTTTCTATATATGTAACATATTTGAATACGTCTCAGCCTCGTAACACAAGTGAATATTCCCAACATAGTATCTGTGTCCAGCTTACCAGAGAAGAGTCTTATTAACTTTTTTATTAAAAATACTAATAAACTAATTCCACTAACCCTAAGGAGAAACTGCTATATAGGTGATTCAATCAGGATGTTCAAATCAGTTCCTACATATCAAAGGTAGTTTTTTCACAGGACACAAACACTAAACTAGTGTGAACTACTTGTCCACTGCATGTACACTAAAGCTTTTTGTCTTAATAAAGATTCTTTCTTCTCAAACAAAACAATAAAACAAAGTAAAGAAAGAAAGACAGAAAGAAAAAGAGAACAATTAAACTAGCCTGGACGTAGACATACCACTATTTGGGCCTTTTGGGTACAGTTGACGCACTCCCTGTTGTTCCAAGCTTGGAAGCACCGTTATCTGTCTATATAAAATAAACTTTGTTAGAAATAAATTACAAGGAAATAATGGAGATCAAATCAGACATTGATAACATTAACACAATAATCTAGAAGAATAAGCTAATTTTGGTAAAAGACAATCCAAAACTCAATAGTCAAAAGTCAAAACCTGCAACTTCAAATGCATTAATATTGCATTCCTGGCTTAAGGAACTAAATGACGTATTACATCCTCCAAACAATAAATTAAACAATAGATATAGCTACAATACTTACGGTATCAAAAGATTAAGCAACAAAGCAACTTTCAGATATTAAATTTACAATTTGTATATAAATCTGGAGAAGAAGGTAAATAACAGGAAAAGCCTACGGTGTAATTAGCACCATAGCAAATGATGAATGGCATTTACATAGCTAAATTAAGAGTTAACCATGATGATTAGGAATTTAAGACTACAGTTTCGGAGTATTATGAATAGCTGATCAATCGTAGTCCAATCTTGGAAAAGTGAGTACTTGAGTGTCTCTTCCAAACCTAAAAGTGCAATACTTTTACATAGGTAATTTTCATTGATTAAGTACCTCAAAAGTTCTTCTTCTTCAATTGCTCCTTTCTTCTTACCATGAGATAGCTTCGCAACACGTGCACCTAAACTTTCTCGAATACTCTCATTCAGCGTCTCTTCCAAATTTTCAAGCTCTTTGAGAATCTGTAAGAAAATTAAAAATAACGTGTTAACCAGAAGGGTCACTACCATCCTGCCTCCATATATTGGGACTGAAGATGCAACAGATGTTCCCCATTTCTAAACTACCAGTAAATGTTGGCAAATAGGCTCTGGGGAAATTTTTTTACCTGTTCTGTTCTTTGTTCATTTCGCGCAATCTGAGTTTGTTGCCCTTGAGTCAATCCACCTTGAGAGACGTCTTTAGCACGAATACCATCTATCGGTTTCTTCATATGAGCAATCTATAAGCGAAAAAATGAAGACATGAGAAAAATTATAATAATAAGTAAACAACTCATCAGTGTCTGTATAAACAAGTTTTTATCATCAACATTAAAGTTCTTTAAACCTTTGTTTTCCTCATTTAAAACAACAAAAATAAAAAACACAAAAGAACTGGATGCAATTAGAAGAAGACAAGGTGAAAGTAACCAAGTGAGGCTGAGAAACATTAACCACAATATCATGAGAACAAGTAAAGAAGGGAGATAATTTCCAAAATATAAGAATACTGAAGTGTAATATCAGGATACTGGATTTAATTATGATGCATTGTTGTTAGGTTCATGTACTTTTTCAATTGTTGATGCTGGTATGGTACCTAATAATGGATGGTAGCAACTAATTAATTAGAATCATTAAGGACCAGTTTCAAACATTTAAGGAGTCCCCGTTGAATCATGATATTGCAAGTGCATCAACTGTTGTATTCCTTCATTACACGAAGATATACTGTTTTGCTAGAATTATAAAAGGTATACTACACCAGTGCGTGACTTTTCCAAAAATCAATTCAGGAACTGCTTTCTCAAATACCAAGCAATGGTACACTATACTACATTGGTGCGTAACTTTTTTTAAAATCAATTCAGGAACTGCTTTTCTCAAATACCAAGCAATATACACATGTTAATATAAATATATGAACTATACCTAAAGAGTTTATCCAATTGGTAGAAAAGGATCCAATGTACAAGAAAGATAATAAAAAACCAGGATAGTTAAGACCACTTACCTTTTCCATTCTTTTAGTTATTATTTTATCAAGGGTTTTTATCTGCTTTTCCGTAAGCTGTCCTTTGTATGTTTGCCAAGTTACTTCCTCACCATCATCCATAAGTCCAAAACCACAGGTCAGTAGAATTATCTCCTTTAAATTCATCAAAAGAAAAGAAATAAAAAGGCCATACTTAAAGAAAAATAGCAGAATATAAAAGGCAGTTTGAGAAGAATTATATTGAGCAGTGCTAAATTGACACATACCTCAGCAATGGCACCCTCTCCCATACCCCAAGAGATGCCATCAGCAAGAGAAGCTTCAAGTCTTGCTCATTGAAGTGATGCCTGCTGATCTAAAATATCTTCACGCATCTTGTACTCTCTATTTTTCCTACATAGATATGACCAAACGATAAGCAATCATCCCTTTGACACATTGGTACAGAAAGCAAGTGAGGTGGGCTAAGATTCCATTCGAAGAAATGGAGTGCCATGATTGATAATAACCATAATTCAGCTCATTTCTTTAATGTCACTTTCATTACAGCTTTTTAAATCAAGAACTTAATGCATATGAACATATATTTATGCATCTATGCTATGCCTTGAACCTTCATGTAGATGCTATTTCTGTGATGGGTGATTCGAAGACTTTGATAAGTGCAAAATCCTGAATTTATCTCACTATATTGTTGAAAAACTAACCGTAGTGTCATCACTTTGATAAGCAAGCAGTGGAGGTTCTGGGAAACTCATCTCATAAATGCAAATATATCCCGTCCTTCAACATTTGAAGTGCTTAGGTTATTTTTATTGAAAAAATATTCACCTCTCATTATTCTTCACAAATTCAATATAAAAATCAAATGAACAGATGCATTCTTATTTGAATTTCACTAAGAACACACACAAACTCAAACAATAAATGGTAAATTGAAATCTTACTGGTGGCATCAACTCAGACGGTCCTTGAAAAATGTATAAATGAGATGAACTGCACAAGAAAATGCAAGAATAATCATAAGGGTAATAATCTTATGATGTTCTTTTGACTAAAGTCATTAAGAGAAAAACTTCATGAACGTCTATGACAATTATCGTTATCTTCAATCTTCTTGAACTGCTTCTAGCCTTCTATTTTGGTTCTCACTATCCCAAATACTCATGGTATTCTTGTTTTCCTATCCAGTAAAGTGTTCTTTCTCTCATATATACATATAAACAGTAAATAAATGTGTATCCGAGTAACTAGCAGTTTAGGCCCATAAAATATATTTGGCATTTACATATGAGCACTATGTCTTGTTAATCGAAAAGCGTAAAGGATAAAATAGCTATCTGAATCATATGGGATCACATATATGAATTAGTCCTCTATGAGTTCCTTAACAGTTCCTACTGAAAATAGCTGTGCATATATCTCATTATTTAATGCACTTCACAGGATCAATTTAACACTGGCACGGAAAATAACAAGAAACCAACATCACTCATCAATTCTTTATCTAGCTAATTCAATTTTCAAATACATAGAATATTGAATGGCCCAGAAATCACATACCCATCAGCTTCAGATTTCTTAGCCCTCGGCAAACAAGATTTAAGCCTTTTTATGCTCCAATTTGAAGTGCCAATTTTCCAAAACAAACACTGAAAACAAAATCGAACCAACATGAGAGACAGAAAAGATGCATATATACCAGAAATACGGAACCAGCATGAGAGACCAAGTGCAGAGAGAGGGTTGATTTCTTATGTCGAGAGCAACTGCTGAGTGGCATTTCTTTATGTACCACGATGGGCCTTTTGGGCCAATTGCTTTCCAGTATTTTTGGGCTCTTGAGCAAGTTGCAGTTTCACTAGAAGTTGGCATTGCCTCTGATCAGAAATATAAACTCTTAGCAGCTGCATGCTTGGTCTGCCTAACCATTTCAACGTCTCCAATGCCTTGGATTTATGTAAACATGCCTTCTGTGATTACCAAATCTGTGTTCCAGCTGAGGGAATATCTTGAACAGGATCTTAAACATTTCTCTGTAATACCATTTCCTCCATCTCTTGCTAAACAGAAGTGACCCGACGGCAATTCCAAACCCACATGTAAATCCAATTTCAACACTGATGATATCCCAATCAATCTCATCTCCAGAATTCGGATTAATTGAGCTTCCATTAAACGTTGGAGGCGGCAATACGATTGCTGTATCCCATGTCAGAGGAGGCCCCCATAATCCTTTGTTACCCTCGAAGGAGGTATTTGGAAATGTTGACAACTGAGTGCTGGTTGGGATCCTTCCCGTTAGTTGATTATATGAGACATTCAAGTACGAAAGGAAATTGAGATTTGCAAACTGTGGCGGAATTTGGCCGCTCAGGTAGTTCTGTGAGAGGTCTAAGGACTCTATGTTTCTCATGTTACCAAAGGATGATGGGATTTCGCCTGTGAAAGCATTACTGGACAGATTGAGTACACGTAATGATCTCAGTTGGCCCATTTCCATGGGTATTGTTCCGTTGAACTTGTTAGCAGAGAAGTCAATCGAAGTGAAGATAAATGAAATATATACAAGATCCATCTCTAGACCTTTGCTTGTAGTTGTTACTCTATCTGCATAATCAATAGAGCTCTCATTAGGTGGTGAGTACGTAATACCTAGGTGATGAGGTATGGCATGAAGTTCTAGTGCTGCCTCGATCACAACTGACCGCAGTTCCAGCAGAGGACACAATTTCACTACCTGGTGGTACCCACTTATAGCTATGGTGAATTTGGTAACCATCTTCATTAACCACCATTGCCTGCCATGTTGTCAATGATGTACCTGGTATTTCACCATTGAAACTGTTACTAGCCAAGTTTATGATTTGAAGCTTCGTCCAGGTTTCTTTGGTCTCGGGACATCCAATAGGTCCATAAAATTTGTTGGATCGCAACACAAGGACACGCAAGGTGGATATGGTCTTCAACAGGCAGGGAAAGGCATCTGCTATTTGATTAATTCCAAGGTCTAAAACCTCTAAGCTTGAACAATTGGCTAGAGATTTTGGAAATTGACCTTGTATCTGATTTCTGCCCAGAGCTAGAGTAACCAAAGGACAACCTTCAAGAAAAGTATCAGGGATAGATCCAGTAAGGTTGTTTCTCCTCAAATCAAGGACAGAAAGAGAAGTCTGAGTCAAGCATTGGGGAATGGTTCCTCTCAAAGAATTATTAGAGAGATCAAGAATTACATTACTTGCATTGCATATTGATTTTGGAATTTCCCCAAACAAGTTACTGCTTGAAAGAGAAAGGTAGGCCGTGGAAGAAATGAAATCACCAATGTCAATTGGTATACTAGAGCTGAAATTATTTCCTGAGTAATCCAAATAATTACCACTTAGAAACAATGGTATTTGTCCCTGAATCTGGTTTGAGTGAAGATCAAGAATCATCAGATGGTAAGTAGAACCAGGTAAAGGAGCTTCTAGACTTACCAACTTGTTACAACATAGATATAGATTCTCGAGATGAAGCTCCCAAATCCAATTGGGTATCTGACCTGGAATCTGGTTGTCTGAAAGGTCCAAGTCGGTTAAATAAGATAGATTTTTCAAGAAATTTGGGAATGTTTTCAACTTGTTAGAAGCCAACTTCAGGGTTTTAATCTGAAGGAGGGAGGGGTGTGATGAGTTGGTACCATTATGATTGAACAACAAGCTATTGAAGGATAGATCAAGAGAAGAAAGATTTCTCGACTCCGGAAGGCCATAAAAAGGAAAACCACTCAAGTTGTTTGAAGAAAGATTAAACTCTTGAAGCCCTGGAAGATTAAAGATAGACACGGGTATTGATCCTTCCAAATTGTTGCTACTCAAATCAAGTTCGTCCAGCAAGTACGAAGAGACATTAGAAAATTCAAGCAACTGACCAGAGAAGTGATTTCCAGAAAGATCAAACAGGCTGAGCAAGGGAATAGAGAAGGGAGACAATGGAATACTCCCGTAGAGTAGATTGTTGGCCAAGTCGAGACTGTCAAGCTTGATGAGTTTTTCCCATTGAATGGAATTAATCGGACTAGAAAACTTGTTGTATGACAAGGCCAAATCCCCCAATTGTGTTAGGTTTTCCAGTGACTTTGGAACTGCTCCTGTGAAATTGCACTCTGAAAGATCTAATTCAGACAGCTTTTTAAGGTAATTCGGGTTCTCAAGTTTTAACCGCCCCAAAGGGTAACTTCTAGACAGATCAAGAACCTTCAACCTATTCAAGCGTGCGACTTCAATGGGAATTTGCCCAGAAAAATTAGCTCCACGTAAATTTAAATACCTCAAATTTGCAAGCTTTCCGATTGCAGATGGAATTGAAGAGCCACTGAAGTTGTTATAGGCTAAATTGAGGCTCTGAAGGTGTTGTAGTTGGAACAGACTGCTGGGATTGTCAATGCTGCATGAGATAGACTCGCTGCTGAGGTCAAGACCGACAACAGTCCCATTGGTGCTGCAAGTTACACCAAGCCAAGAACAACAATCTGTTCTCGAATTCCATGTGATAAGCTTGGAGGATTCAGAAGAATTAAATTCAAGACTTTGTTTGAAATGGAGCAATGATTGTTTCTGGGCTTCAATGCAGTTGCTGTGAACTGGGAGGATGAGATTAGTAACAGTGGTAGTGAATAAGAGAAGGAAGAAATGGAGGAACAGAGTTGGCATGTCTTAAGCACAAGTTTAGTCGCATGCACAAATGTAGTGTGGGAAAGTGATAATTGGGAACTGGTAATGGTTGCTACTCAAATCAAGTCTATATGTGAGTTATGAACTTTAATTGCTTATTTCATATCGATAACTTTAATTTGATTTCACACAACAAAGTACGTCAATAGAAAACTTTTGCATTGAAATATTGTTTCTTGAATTTGATTGATTTCTTGTTGGCTTGTCTGGACTAGGAAGTTTCTTCACTGAAATGCATTGCACATTTGCACATTGGAAAATAAGGACTGTTTTGTTTTGTTTTGTTCACTACTAACAGAATTTATTAGTGAAGTGAGGAGGCCGCCACGGACCCACGGTCCTTGGAGGTCTTTGAGGAGGACCTAATAATTCTCTGTATATAATTTTCTTTATTTATTGAATACACAATTTTTGTGAAATTTAGTATTATGTACGTTGCATTCCACGTGAGCTAGCGGTACAACCACACTTTTCTTTTCCCAGCAGCTAAGGTTCAACTGCGCGTTGATGCATGGCTTTAGTTTTTGCTTGCCTCACACCATCTCTATCCATCATTTATTTCACTTTTTTGCTTTCCTCGACAAATCTCATGAGATTTGTCCTTTGACCAGCTTGACTTGAAGTCTTTCCCCTCTTTCTGCAACGAGCTGGGAAACTGGGTGGAAGGAAAAAGGGAAAAGGGGACGAGTCGCACTCAACTTTTCCAAATAAAAGTTGAGCACTATTGGTCGATTTCTAGGAAATAACCATGAATGTAGTTTTTGCTCGCTCTCTGTGCTACCATCTCCAATCGCTTTCATCATTCTTAGACATTACATGTTCCGTCTTATATGCCAGGTTGTAACCTCATCCGAGGCCAACTTCATATCACAACAACCTTGAGAATACCTCTTCGGTGTTATTAACCAAAAGTTAACAACAGATCTATGTAGTTTCAATCGCCTCAACTATTATAATTCCATTACGGAATCCTTTTTTCTTTTTCTTTTTCAGAACACGGAATCATTTCACTTTGCCATCTCTGAGGAATTCGGAATTACAAGCTTTCAACTCTAAACAGCCTGTTTGGGTAGTGTGTTGATTTACTTTTCGAGTATGAATACAGTTCCCCTACTTATATACTCGCTAAGTTGAATCATCACAATACTTGAAGAAATTATCACATTCCTCCTAAAATGTATACTTCCTCTAATTTCCGGACTTATGGAGTAAAAGTCACCAAGTTTTATAGATCATCCACAAGCAGAAAATAACTGTAATCAGGATTGATAAATTTTTTTTGCCCTAGTGAAGCTATCCTTGTATACAGTAAAAAGTAAAAACAAGAGAGCATTGACAGTGAACATAACAGTGCAGAACGGTAAAGTGCGTAAAACACCAATATTTATGTCCACAGTAACCCACTTAGAACAAGTTTTCTGCCGTGTAATGCAACTCAAATGTTTTAGATCGAGTATCAAGGCTCGATAAAGCCTTCACAAAGAGTTTGCCTAAACTGATCAATAGATACAGTACTACAATACAATTTATAGACTACCACCACATAATTCAGGCACTAAATGAAGGACAGAGCCACCCTCAATGTTGTAGTCTTTTGCAGTTTTGTCATCTCCAAGCTGCTTGCCAGCATAAATCAGCCTGCGGACATTTCAAAATCATTAGATGCTGATCTGTTGAAAATTGGCCAGTACCATAAACATGTGAAGCTATTAACAAAGACAAGAATAATAATGCAGCAATAATGCTTGATTAATAAGACTTTATTCTAGCAAGTCTTCTTAAGCTATTAAGCACAAATGCAGGTAATATCCCAAAACAGTTGTCAAGTTAATGTGCATATACACCAATTTCATGGTACCCAAGATTCAAATCATAGGGAGAACCTAATAGTCCCAAACAGGAACAGAAGCAAAGTCAACCATAACTAGACCAACCTTCAGTGGACAAGATAATCTTGGCCACTGAACAAATCTAAGTTCTATGGAAAACCAGAACAGCCTTTCGGAAGGAAAGAATGAGTCAATGCTGATGCAACTTCCAATAGAGGTGAAAGACAACCAAACACTAACCAATGCATTACTCACTGCCTCATTTGAAACAAAAGCTCAAAGTATGGAACAGATCACTCATTTTTCTTCTTTTTCAGTTCATAGAAATTCCACAGGCCATAAAAAGGAAACCCACTCAAGTTGTTTGACGAAAGTATAAGTTTAAAGAAATCAAGCATTGGAAGATTAAAGATAGACACTCGTATTGATCCTTCCAAATTGTTGCTGCTCAAATCAAGATCTCTTGAAAATTGGCCAGTACCATAATCACGTGAAACTATTAACTCTAAGACAATAATAATAATGCAGCAATCATGCTGCTTAATAAGACTTTATTCTAGCAAGTCTTCTTAAGCTATTAAAATCAAAATGCAGGTGATATCCCAAAACCGTTGTCAAGTTAATGTGCATATGCATGGATGATATAAGGCATGAAAATTAAACTAAGAGTTCAATTAAAAAACATTTAATGCATACTGAAGCTAGATAAAAGTACAAAACCAGACATAACTCAAGTTCAAGTAACTTATTACATTAGATAGATTGAATATGAGAAGAAAGAGAAACAAGTACCTTTGTTGCACTGGAGGAATTCCCTCTTTCTCCTCAACCATTTCCTTGATTCGGTCAATGACGATGGATTAGTAGTACCTAGGCCTGTGTTACAATGTTATAATGGATGCCAAATGGACAACACCAAGTCACCCCACCCTATTAAGGTGGACTCCATTTAATGTCAATAGTCTATCAAACATACCAAAAACCAACATGTACTGCGTTATCACAAAATGATAACATTTTTGCAGTAGGGTTGTGTGTAAATAATCTCTTGAGTTTGTCAGAATTCACTGCAATTGATATCAGATGAGTAAAAGTTACAGAATGATAGAACAGAATACTATTATGCCACTTGAAATGAATCTAATCTATCCTCCATCTATCCATGCCATCTGAATTAATGCTTGGATACCATCATTCAATAACAGCTAGATGGACTACTTTCCTTTCGACACTAGAATAGAAAGGTAAAACCAGAAGTTTCTGATATAAAAGCATGAAGGTACTAGATGCAACTGTTTGTCCGAGAAACTTTGACCAGTGGGATTCCATGAACCTCCCTAAAGGTATTAGATGAAACTGTCTGACGGGGCTCTGATCATTGAGTAGGAACAGACATGAGCACTACCTATTTCAACATAAGACATGCACTAGTGTCCTCCAACGATTCAAGGGACTCCTTCGGAAGTGCCTGTGCTTCTTCTCTCCTCCTAAACAAGAGAGTCAAACAATGGTCACAAAATATTTTGTGACATTAATCCACAAGGCAGTTTGTTAACAGCACAGTCACAGTCCCAGTCATTTAAAAGATTTTTTAATCACTTTCCAAACAACAGGAAAACATTCAAATCAATATTGCAACAAACACATTTTCAATCTGTCGGTGGCTCCATATCTTGACAGGAAAACTTTCAAGAAAAAAATTTGTAAAGAAACATGTGACCTGTTGGCACCAACTCAAATGACACCTAGATCAATAAGCAAAGTTCTGAAATAAGGCAGGTAGAAACAGACTGTGGGGAACAAAACTAAGTCTTTGCAAAGAGGATTTATCACACCACCAGCTACAAGTAAACCTTGAAGCAAACAAGAAACAATTAGGCAGGTTCCAGTTTTCATTTTTTTGGTAATCAAACACCACTAAGACCAGAGAATGATTAAATGCAAAACTTTAGGCAATCTTACTATCATATTCTATCAAAAAGGTCACAGAAGCTATACCCTTCATTTAAAGTCCCAACTGGCAAAACAATTACCTTTTAATTGTTTTAAAAATAAAGTAGAATATTTCAGTGTCAAATGCGCATTAAGCTTGTAAGCAGGGCCGGCCTTGGCGACAGCCCAGGGCCCAAGGGAAGGTAGGGCACAATTTTGAATTTAAGCTTATATATATATATATATATATTGATATAATTATATATAAACAGCAATATATGCTATGGAGCGTGTAAAAAAAAAAAAAAAAAAATTCTTATTTCAGAATT